>PVIH01002717.1:0-33697 GCA_004025045.1 Sigmodon hispidus
CACACACACACACACACACACACACACACACACACACACACACACACACACACACACACACCCCAGAGTGATTAGGAAGGAAATAGCTGGTCAACTAACCAACTCTCACAGACAGACAGACAGACAGACAGTCAGTCATGCAGACCCCAGAGTGCTTATGAAGAAAATAGCCAGAGGCAGAAACAACATGCAAAAGAGGTACAGTAATCTGGAAAAATCATTCTGTCTAGAGATATACAAAATTAGCACACAGAAGAAACCACTCATGCAGATCAGACAGTACAACTAAAGATTGTACTGGGTCACTAGCTAAAAACAAAGAATAAAAAGCGATCTATGACCACTGCTTTAATTTTTAGAATCCTAAACATCCTGAGCCCAAAACATAACCCAAAGAGATGTGGCAAGACAATCAGTGGGAGGGGGAAAATACTTGCCCCAGGAATCTCACCCTGTTGGCCCAGCCTCTGCTGTCTGATGTGCTCACATGCAGAACAGTGAGAAGTTCCAGCCACGCAATAGCTTCTCCTTCCTGATCCAGCACTGGGTGCTGAGTCACAGTTACATGCATAATGAGAGTTCCAGCCAGAGTTGGGGAGGGTGCCAGAAGAAGCCTGCCATCCATTTTCTTGCCTGCTTTTGAAGACTGTTTAGGGCTTCCAACCAGTTAGAAGAACTCATCTTTGGGAGAAAAGGCTAGGGAAGATCTTTTTGAAAGAAAAGGGAACATCTTACCTTCAAGAGAGACTGCATATGCAAACTGAACAGGCTGCCTGGCTTCCTGTCACTCTCAGCAGTAGCCCAGGCCCAGCATCCAGGACATTTTGTCTTTGGCTGTCAGAGTAGGTAGGGAATGCTGCCAACAAACTGTGGTTAATGAATCAGAGGAAACGATAATAAAACAAGAGATATATGTTGAGGATACATGGATAAAGAGGAATTTGGAACTTGTGGCCTAACATCGATGACCACTGATTCCCAAAGTGGGCATGATATCCTTGAGATCTGGTGTGTCCTGCAAGTGGCTGATTGGGAAACCAAGGTAACCCTAACCCCTAACCCTAACCCTTAATTAACCCTTAATTAACGCGGGACAACCTCCGTTCCTATGCTCCCTGAGCTGGCAAGGGAGAAGCAAAGGCTTCAGAAGCCCATGGGGGCCAGCACTGGCTCTCTTGGCTTCACTGAGTTAGAGATATGATGTCCTAAGTTCCTGAGCAGCTACATTCTAAGATTTATGTTTTATTTTTCTTCCTCAATGCTACTGAACAAGTTGAGTCCCAAAAGCTCTCAAAACTCAGTATAATTCCATATAGGATACTAAGGTCCTGGTACAATATCTGGGCTAGACAAGGCATGGTACTATGGCTGCCCTTCTGCATTGAAACACACACGGTAAAGAAGGAGAGAAGCAGGTACAGAGTAAGGCTGGCCTGCAATGTGCCCTCCTGTGGCAGTGTCTTGCTTTCATAGGGAAAAGAAACGCAGCCCAGAAGCTGAAGCTAGCCACAAGAGGAAAAGTAAGGCTGCCTGTGGTCTCCCAATGCCTTCACAAAGTTCATGTCCCCAGACCTACTCCTTAACACTCCCGAATGGTCTATATGGCTCAGAGAAGGATTCAATAAGGATACCAGCTTAATTAGGTCAGGGCAGAGATACTCAAGTCCAACTTTCCTACCTCATCCAGCCAGGACTGGTTCTCCTACTGCCAAGTAGCAAGGGAAAGAATAGACACCAACATCCTACCTGGTGCCATGCTCACTAGACCATGCGTCTACTCACTGGGTTCCCTAGAGTTCTCTGCAACAAGCCTCACTTCTCCTGTAGAGGGAAAAACACAAACAGAAGAAAGCATTTCGGTTAGCCATTCTCAGCATAGCCCTAGGCAGGCACCATATCAAAGATGGACCCACTGATCTCCTAATGGTCGCTATGTCTAGTAGCTGGGCACATGTGGTGATATGTTACATATTTAATAAAACCTGAAATATCAAGAGATCAATCAATACACAGTCAAAAACTAGGTAGACAACTCAGGAATTTCTTGATTTTTGAGTACAAAGCCAAATAGCTGGGCTTCAATGGCACACACCTTTAATCCCAGCACAGGAAATCCAGGAGTGGTGACCTACGCCCTTAATCCCATAACTCTAGAGACAGAGAACTTTCCAGTTTCTGTGAGTTCAAGGCTGACTACCAAGTAGAGTACTTCTCCCTTTTAATCCTAACCTGGATGGGATACAACTGGTAAGAAGGGTATTTAAGGCAGCATAGGAAACCAGCAGAGGCAGGCTGAGGAAGTTGGAAGATAGTTGGGTGAGAGTTGACTGTGGTGTTTCCTCTGATATTTCAGCTTTTCCCCAATATCTAGCTCTGAGTTTCTTCCAGTCTAAACCAAATTTATGCTACAGGCACACACCTTGCAGTACACAGACTGGAACACACGCTGTGATGTATATGTGGCTAGGTCAGGGAAGAAGGTTGGGCTTAGCAAAGATATGTCTGAAGCCCAAACCCAGTTTCACCTTCGGCAGGCCCAGCTAGTAACAACACATATACCGCTCTTATAACCTTTGTCTGTTGTGACTCCTGCCTGCTAGTCTCCAGAACAATAAGAAGAGATAGAAGGAGGGGGAAGGAAGAGGGGGGAATGGAAAAGAAGTAGGGAGAGGAGAGCTAGACGAGACAGTCTAGTACATTCCCATCAGATCAGGGGAAAACGGTACCCCTGCCCCTTTACGAGCCCTTTTCTGTCCCCTTTCTGGACTGGGGATAGCTTAGCACTGGGCAGGGCTGGCACTCAGGTACCCAGTCAACTGGCTCTCACAGTCTCCATCTCAAGCCTAGCAAGTTCCCTAGGGCTATTACCCAGCATGCCTTTTCCTCATTGGGAGGCCACACACTCTTGATTTCAAAGTTTTATAACTGTATTGTTTGTTGTCCAGCAGATTAAATTCTTGGCGGATGGATGGATGGGGGCGGCAGCAAGGGTAGGGTGAAGAGAAAGGAGGGGCAGAAAGAGAGAAAATACAAGTAACTTCTATTATGCCCAAAAGATTAAACGCATTCCTTTGGAACACAAAGTTCACCTGTCTTGGAGAGAGAGCAGCCAGTGGTCAGAGGCAGTGTTCTCTCTCTCTGTGCCCATGCACTCTGCCCTCTCTCACCTAGCAGAGTAGCATGTGGTCTTAGATATCCAAAGCTATTAGGATTTGAGCTGAAACGAAATAACAGGTAATCAAGTTTAGGATTTACATACCTAAACAACCACTACCCCAAATTAGATACCTACTACAGCACAAACTGATCTCCGCCAGGGTCTACAGGGAGCTAAACCCTGGATACAGAAAGGTCCCTCCAGTGGGAAGTCTGTTTATAGTCCAAATCAAAGTCGCCCATTCACTGATACCAGAAGACCTGCACTTCAAGAATGTAGCAATGTAACTGCTCAGACTATAGTCAGCCCTCCATACCTACCTGCCTGAACTCCAATCACTGTACATGAACATGAATATATAAATATGAACTATATCTTTACTTTAAATGCACAGACCTTTTGCCACATACTTTAAAAAATTCTTAAAACAATTATTTGACAGTGTTTGCATTGAATTAGGTATTATAAGAAATGTGGGCATGGTTAAAAGTTCATGAAAGAAAATTAAATGAAAACCTCATTTCACAGAAGGGCTTCAGCATCTGTGGATCCAATCCTCCTCAGACTGTATTCAGTCAGAAATGGTTAAGAAATGTAAGAGCAGGAAAGACAGGCCTGTCTTATCAAGCCTTTTGATACTAAGTCTACAGCTAGCGATAACTCAAAAGGGCATAGGAGTTCCCAGACTTAATACAGTTTTCACTGAGACATTAATTATTTCACACTCTGGGTTTCCTCTAAGTAGTATGTCTACTTGAACACACACTTACGCCTTTAGCACCAAAAACAATGCCTGTGACTCCCAGAGCTGTGAGTCTACTCTGAAACTCATCTACTTTCTTCCTAGAAAACCTCTTCTGATCTTACTTCCTCTATTATCTTTCCCCAAATTACAATGATTGTCAAGAGTCTCCTTTATTTCAGTAAAGGCCTAGGATAGGAGTAGTAATGATACAGAGATAGAACAGCTCTTTCCTGGAAGATGAGAGACAGCATATACTCTCTCTACTTCTTATGTGAGAATTAAGAACAGTTCTCATAAGCTCAGTGGCAGAAATTCTCTTTGCAAAGGAAAATGAATTACAGTTCCAGGTTCTGTACCTACATTGTTTCCTTTATTCTCCAAGCTTAAGGATGTCACAAAGGCAGCCAGGGTGGACCCAAAGAGCTACTTTATGCTTGTACCTTGGCCACACACGGTTTCAGGGAATGTCTCAAAGTCTTATAGCCTCAGGCAGACCTGACAACAGAGCCAATGTTTCCTCCTTAGGAGGAGGTTCTATCTTCTTTCAGGAACTCAGCCAAGTTACACACAGGCCTTTCATGACATCTACATGAATTCCTCTCATAACTCTGGGTTGGATCCATCTTCTTTTCCATTCTCCAGGTGACTAGAAAGAACCAGCTTCAATACAGGAGAGACTCACACAAGAAGGTTCATAGCATCTTCCACCAACGGTGTTCTCACCTGCCCTCCCACTCAAAACGTACTTGTGTTCAGGATACAAAGGGGACAAACACATATAAACAGATACAGATTTTGGCTCACCCTGTCCAACCTCAATTGCTCTAAAGGGAACACTCCCAGACAAGATCTAATCCTTCATACCCAAGTTTATGATAAGCAAAGGCAAGCACTTCTTTAGCCCTTCATCAGAGCCTTGGGTCTATTTAAATAAAGATCATTTAGAGGCTGAATAGCCAAGAGGTCGTATAGTCAAATCCTCAGCCTCAGTACCCCTTAAAAGAATGAATACTATTTTTGGGACTCAAAGAAGCCTAGGGCCCATCACTTGTCTGACAGGTCTATTTTTCCACACTAATCATTAAGCAAGGGTTCTGAGCTGATGGAGCATTCCCAGCATCTAACTATACAGCACATTAGCCAGTGCTCGATATATGTTAGTCAGCAAATAGGTAACACAGATGTAACACACATGCTAAGAAAACTCTAAGCATCTCTCACAAATAGAATGGGAAAACCTAAAGCTGCCACAGTAAGACTTCCTCTCTTAGTGAGGATCACATCAGAAACATGCTCAGATTCTAAGGAAAAACTCTCTGAAGGTGTCAAAATGGCTTAACGAGAAATCTTTTCAGGAACATGGGGAATGCTTGGTATTCTAGCCAAGTGAAAGCCACCTCTCACAAGAGCTCCAAGCAGTGAGAAAAACAGCACAGGAGAATAAAGATATTCTTAGTTTTCCTTCTCCTCTCCAACGTGCAAAGTGAGAACTGAAGCCTTGAAGATCTAGAATACTGCTAAGGACCTCAATATTCCACTCCAACCCTGGTCTAGCTTGAGTAGAGAACCTACTACTACTATGGAAATCCAAAACTGGGAATAAGCAATCGGGTCCTGAGATGGCTCTTGCTGGCTTAATTCAGCTATGAAAAGACCAATGCCACCCCTCTGTTCAGTGTTTTGAAAAGGAGTCACTACACACTAGGTCTCTTCACATCAGCTAATATGAAGAGACCTAGTGTATAGTGACTTTAAGTCTCCCTAAAGCTCCTGAGAATCCTTAAGACTGACCCACATGTTCCTTGGCTCAGAGGTTCCTACCCTGGCAGCTTTGGAGACTTTGTCATATTGCAGATAGGCTAGAGTCCTAACCACACACACACACACACACACACAAAAAAAAAAAAAAAAAAAAAGGAGACTAAAAAATGCAAAGTAAGTCCTCTTGGTACAAGGGCAGGCCTTGAACAGAGTACCTTCCCTGAACATACAAAATGTTTCCCACATCACAGTCAGCTCCCATATGCACACCTCCTACTCCTACTTGTTTCTACGAGGGAACACTGTCCCATCTTGTCACCTGGTAGGGCCTCACCAACTACTTACACTCAGTTAACACCTTCCCATTCCTACTATCTACCTACAGCCCATCATCAACTGTCATCCACACTAGCACTAGGGTTCCTTTTCGGAACAAAGCTTGGCTGCTCTTAGGCCTTTGGGATCCCTCTTTTCTCTCTCAACTGGGTTCACTTTCCTGGCCTTGAGTTTCTAGTTAATCGAACTTCCACAAACATCCAGAACAGGCCTAGCGGTAAGATGAGCTGGAACCTCCAGCAGGATAGGATCATCATTCAGAACCTGTTTCACAGATGAGTAAACTGAAGACATGGAAGTGAACACAAACCAACATAAACCTATTTTCCCTGACCTACTTCCCCATGCCATAACCTTTAACCACACACCCCCTTATCCCTGTGCAGCTCTTGACACTTTCAGTGAATGGCACCTCTTATACTTTCAGTAGTCTCATGCAGCAATGTTAGGAATTACACAGCCTATTTCACCTTAGCCACCTCTTCCCAAGTAAACAAGTTCTGAATCCTGAAGTTGAAAGATGGAGCAGAAGCACTTGTGGACACAAAGGATCTAATACTGGGTGACTTCTCCCCACCTGGGCTTGTCCATTCCCTGAAGAAGCCATCGTTCCAGCAGAGACTGGGATTCAAATTAGCCTACTGCAAGCACATACTCAGTCAGTGACTTAGCAAAAACCTGACCTGAATGTTCCCTGTGCTGCAAAATAGGCATGATTAGACTGAGGCACAAAGGCAGCTGATAGCTGATGAGGATTTGAGGAAGAAGACAGTGGTTAGGGTAGCCATACAAAATAAAAATAACATTAAGCTGGTGGCTCAGTTTGACCTCTCCTTCCACCTAGAATCCTAACCTAGTACATGCTTCTGTGAACTACAGAGAACCTGTAAGATTTTTGTTTTTAATGCCTAAAGAAAAAAGGAGTTGCTGTCTATATCAGTTCTAATCTCTTGGAAAATAGCCCAACACAGTTTCCCTGAGTGCTGAGGTGCTTCAGGGCTTATCTATATCATCTGGACCCCTCTTCCTCTCTTCTTACTATTTTGTTTTGTTTGAGACAGGATCTCACTATATAGCCTAGGTGAGTCTGGAACTCAGGTCTCCTGCTTCAGCTTCCCAAAGTGCTGACCTGACAGAAACGACTCAGCATATTTTCAGTGGGTGGTATCTTCCTTATCCACACACAATGTTATCTATAGCTGCTGTGTATTTTACTCTGCTTTATTATGGACACACTTACACCCACAACACAAGAAAAAAACCTAGTCTCAGGGCTCTGAACCTCCAGCAGCTAGTACTTTTCCCAACATCTAGAAGAGAATTGTTTCCCCCTTCCACAGACACCAAATAACATCTGATTCACCTCTACAAAAAAGAAGTGTGCGCAGCCTTACGGGGACATAGTTTGCTTTCATGGATGTTAATTCACAAAAATGTCTGACGTCAGCCCAAGGATGAGGAGAAAACAAGGACTCTGGAATCAGAAGTGCTGAATCAAACCTCAGCATCACTCATCAACTGTTGACTTAAGTCATTTAATAGTTATACTTTCACTAACAATAAAAGGGAAATAATATCTGTGTTACCAAGAGTAGGAGAACAGTTTCTTTTTCCATGGATGGCATACAGAGACCAAGATATTTGATGTCATCTCTTTCCTTCTTTATAGACTCATCTGGGCTCCATCCTGCCTAGAGTCTAGACCTTTGGATGTGTCTTCCCACGCCTCATGACTTGTTCCTGTTATCCAACCACAAACAACCATGGCCCTATGTGGTTCCCTTCATCCTATTTCTGTATTTTATCTACACAGACATGACTCTTCAGCATCAAGCTCTATACAGACCATGGGGCCGCAAGACTATTTTCTTACATAACAGCCCATAAGCAGTTGGGACGAGCCAGCAAGGAATCAAACCCAATATATGCTTTTCTCATGGCCACCGACCAGGAAAGCAAGGCCCTCCTACAGACAGCAGACTCATTAAAAAAAAAAAAAAAAAAAGAAAGAAACCAGTATCTCTTACTTATCCCAGAGGCAGGCCATACGTATAAAAAAGTGACCTGTGAGAGTTCACATCCTCCTATAAAGCTGCAGTCTTGGGGATATCCTCAAATCAGAGGATAGAGCCAAGATATACATTGAACAATTCATGGCCCTAGTAAGGATACAGAGGAATAATCAGATCCCTGTATAGGGCAACTTGCATTTTACTATAGTTAGCCATGCCATTTCAGCTTCAGTATCACAGCTGTCTTCTACAACTCACAGACTCAGAGGCCAAGAAAAAAGTGCCAGGTATGCTTAGATCCTAGAAGGCATGCTAACTATCCCGCCTGCTTGGCTGGCAGCACACATGTTGCCCGTCACACAGCAGAAGCCAGGTTAGTGACTAGGAACAAAGCATTATATGAGGGTCCAAAAGAGGAAAGTGGACAGAGTGGTATAGCCCTAATTAACAGAGATAACTGTGTGGCAAAGCAAGGCCAAGATTTGCCACCCACTTTCCCAATCAGGCAAAGGAAGGGCCATGAATGATAGCAAAGGACACCAGAGTTGGGCACAAGACCTAAGGTTTTGAAGCACGGCTAGCAGCATATCTGGCTTCAGACCCCCAGTGAGGTTTACTCCTTTCCACCTCCAACTGTAGAGATGACTGAACTTACCTCTTTGTTTTGACTTCAGCCCCTCCAGCCCCCCAGCTGTTCTTCACATACCACCGAGGCAGAGACTGAACTTGTCCAGCTCTTTAAAAAAATAACAGATAACACATCCAAACTGACTTTTCTTGGCAGGGATCTCAGAAGCTTGTCTCAAAGGGAGAGACAAGACAATTAAACATGCAAGGTAGGGTTCATTAATCTTCCTTGGACAGTAGTGGCAGGGGTCAGGGAAAGTGAAACACATCTACACAATGCCAACAGAGTAGCTACATGGACTGCCTGGGGTTGAGATTCCATAGGTACCTAGTAAAATCATCCAAGATTACTACTTTTCTCCTTAGACCCTAGACATTTGGCTGTTAGTTAGTTCCCGCTAGCCCTAGGGGCCAAAAACACTTCCAGCAACAATAGACAGGGACTCCGAAGAATTGCAGCAAGTACTTGCTGTCTGATTTCTGGATTGTGTTCTACAATGGAGCTGTCTTCTCAGTTTTGAGGAACATCATCACTTTAACTCAATACTGCTGTTTTTGTAAGGCAGAGGAAGAACATTTCCTTGTCACGTGCCTGAAGATATTTTGAAGAACAACTGAAGGCCTAACAAAGAAAATGATTTCATTCAAAGGAAAATCTCAAGTAGAGAAAAATCCAGAATCCAGTCACTGGTCACTCAGTTCAGTCTAAACTTTAGATCCCAGATCTAGCCTAAGCCCCTTAAAGGCTTGGTGTGTTCAAAATAGCCATTCTGCACAGGAAAGAACATGTTTGAGAACTGGGCAGCTCCCAGAACCTTAGGGGTCACAAAGGAACTACACCCAGAATAAGCTCAGGTTAGATGTCAACAGCCAGAAAGTTTCCTTTACCTGAACATGGGAACCAAAAGTGTAGACAGAACACTGTCTACAGTGCTGCCCAGATATCTTCCAAATATCTCACAGCCTAGCTAGTTGAGCAGGGTGACCTTACGCCAGCACTCTGCCAGTTATTCACCCATTCACAGAAAAGTCAGGAATGAAAGAATGGGAAGAAAAGAACAATTGTTAGAGATTATGAATGGTAAAGTCTGAGTGAGCAGATCAAGGGAACAACCACATTCCACCTACCTGGGAGGCAGGCTCAGGGCTTTTTTGTCACTTCTAGTTTCTAATCAGCAGCCTGATATTATTCTGCCAACAAGACTAGGTCCATGTTACATCAGACCACACCTGAGGTCATGAAATCATACACATTGGTTGCTTAAGAATACCTACAAAAAGGAAAAGACTAACCTACCATGCTCTACCCACCACCCAACACTATACGCTCCACTATCCAACTTCTTCCCAGGACAACTTTCTCTCTCTGCCTTGATAAATGGGGGTGAAGATAAAGAACATATATGGCTCTTGGAACAGTAGCTGAGAATGTCCTCATTCATTCTAAAGAAAAAAAAAAACAAAGGGAAGAGGAGAAAGGGTTGTTGGAAATCACGGAGAGTAAAAGGTCCAAAGGAGTGAAGAAAGGTCAAAGGGCATTCTGATCCGAGCAAGTCAAGCAGAAAACAGAGGGAACACTGGAAGCTGGTATTTGATGTAGGGCATAAGCACGTTTGGCCACAGTGAGTGCCCCAAGTCTTTCCTTCTCTAAACATGGCAGCTTACTGGTCCTCATCCCACATTAGCAGCTTCATTGAGACCTTTCATCTATAGCATCTGAAACCAAAAGAGAGAGAAAAAGAGAGAGAGTAAGTATGGCAGACCCAAGCCTGGTATGGACATACACATCTCCCAGTCCTTGGGGATAACTCATTCTCCACATCGTGGTTATGATAGTTCTCTTCTCCCACAGGGAAGGACAGACATGACTGCTGAGAACTGCTTAACTCAAGGCTATATATAGTTGAGGTTCCTACCAGCCTAGAGATTTGGAGCTAGAACTTGGCAGATCTATGCCAAGTGCTGGCAAGGACCATCCTCATGCAGTCAGCCAGCTAGGAGCCTCAGCAGGGCACAGTGAGTGCAGCAGGGTCCTTAATGAGGCTATTAGCACTTCTCACCAAGGACATGGCTACTGGATCAATTTGAAAGAAAATTGGCTTCTAAAATGTAAGTCTAGGGGAGATATGTGGTGGCTGAACACTAAATTCCAGGCTTTCCTTCTGAAGGAAAAAGGGGGAGGGGCATCTAGGAGAATATAGGAGCCCAAGATTATAGATGCCTAATCACTGTGTATATTTGGAAGCAGAAAAAAACATACAAGAATGAAGATGAACACTTACCTACTGAAAGCAGAGTGGTCAAGCAGCTCCTCTTTTCTGTTCCATAAAAATGTAAGCAAACTGCTCTAACCAGCAGTATTATGGCTTAGATGCACAAACATCATCCTCAGCTAAGCTTGAGTGGCCAAGAGGTTATCATCTACCTACAGATGGAGCTGTACTTTGTCGAGTTCTCTGTTGGGAAGAGAAAGGACGATAGATCAGCTGGGCTCTGCTCACAAAACCAACCAATGATCTTCAGTTGGGGTTTTTATGTAGCTCCTGGGACAATAATCCTCAGCTGTGACAGATGCAAGATAACCTTGGGCAGAGCAATGTGGAGAAGGACTAGTACCCATGGGCACAACATCTGATCCAATAGTACCTACCCACCAGCCTTTTGTCAAATGACAAAGTTCTCTGAAGCATGGCAGATAGGTTTTCATCATATGCATAGCTCAGTAGCAAGAAATATGACCCCCAACTTCCCAACTCCTACCTTACGCAGCGTTTTTAGCCAAGATGCTCTCTACTCAGACACAAAAGCTGGAGGCTTCATGTACCTTTAAGAGTACTGTGGGTATAGACAGCTAGTTCCTATGCCTGCTCTGCTCCACTCTGCTGTGATACAACTTACATCTCCCTGCCCCTATTTGGTCCTTAGGCCCAGAAGACATACCTCCCAGGGATCCCAAAATGATCTTTCTAAGTGAGTCCTTGGGTGGAAGAGCTTTGGTGGCAAATATCGACACCAAAATTAATGACTAGAAAATGTAAGAAATAAAAATGGTACCTGGAAAAATTCTGGATGAAGCTCAGGGTCAGGATTCCCTCATTCCTAAACTTAAATTGGTTGGTCCTCACCCTAGACTGTGTCAAGGATGCCAGAGAGAAGATTATAATAGTTTGACCAGGATACAATTGCAATGATGGGTAGGGCAAGGGAATCGTGTGTCTTTAGCACAATGCTGCAGGAAAAGCCTAGAACCCTGAGCTTCCACAATGATGTGCTAAAAGGGGCAGAAGGAAGATGCAGGGAGAATGACATGCCACCACAAGGAAAGGGAAAGCCGACCTTCACAGAGAAGTGCCTTCAGGTGAGGGCAAGCGAGGTGGACCACCATCCACACAACACTCAGAAGCTAAGGGGCACTCCTGCATCCTGCCTCTACTAGAACACCTACTCCAGGGGACTACAGTACACTGTCATGGAGGATCTCCTGGACACTCTGGGACGGAATCACCAATCACCATCTGCCCTCAACAAGGCCATCACATACAGACATTGAGAAATCCCAAAGGGGTAGTCGGCTCTGAAAATATACCTATCATTTGGGTGAGAAGTATTTTTTTTTAAAGAAGAAAAAAGTAGGGCGAAAGAATGAAGGAAGGAAGGGAGGAAGGGAGGAAGGAAGGAAGCAAGGAAGGAAGGAAGGAAGGAAGGAAGGAAGGAACTGTTTTCTAAGTTCACGGAATAACATAATTAGCTGTCTCTCCTCTGAATCTAAAATCCAAGGGTCTCAGAACCCTTGTGAGGTATCTGGTTATCTCCCCACCCCTGAAGCCTAGCACTGGCCTTCTTACATTCTACCCCTTCCTAAAAATGACTGAAGGCTAAGAATCAGCCCAGAGGCCCCAATGAGCTATTTTGCTGCTTTCATATTGTCAGAACATTCTGGCTATTCGGCTGAAAGCTCCGTCTCCCGATTCCCCATACACTGAGTCATCGTCCAAAGATGAAACACACATACACACACACACCACACCACGCACCAGCCATCATCAGGGCCCAGAATGCTGTTGACAGAGGATTCTCAACTACACAGCCCAGAATTGGTGAGGAGGGGCATCAGGGTGCTCAGATTCCCCTCCCACAGCGCTCAAAAGTATCAGGAAGCAAGCAGCCACTGCTGAGATTCAGTGAGAAGAGAAACAAACCTAGCATCAAAAGATTCTCAGAAACACTCCCTGCTTAACATCCCTATTCTGCTACTACCAGTGTCCCCTTATTTCCTGCTCCAGAAACAAAGGAGCATTCATTCACCTTTGGGGGGACACCACCACCTTGCAGGCTTGAAGTCCAAACTACTGAGACACTCTTCTCTGTACTTGCGGTGACAGACAGCACGGAAGTAGTACGTAATTCTTCCCTAATTTGCTAGTCATCTGCTATTCTCTCATTTCCCATGCTCAATAGGTCCTCAAGTAGGGAAAGAGGGCTTCAGGCAAAGCTACAAGACACAGACAATACAATGGACATGCCTATAAAACAGGTTGCTAGAGCTCTATTTCCCAAACTAGTCTCTTAGGCGAGAAACAGAATGACTTGTCTAAAATCACCCAACTGAGATTGGGGTACAGACCTGGTATGACCAGTCCAATGTGTGTACCTGTCTCAATGCCTGGGGCTTATCCTCCTCTGAAGATTTCCTACCTATCTACCTACCTACCTACCTACCTGCCTACCTCTGACTGTTCTTTCAGGAGGAAGGCAGGCAAAACAACCAAGGTTTGTTCGTTTCATCTACCAAAAATATATCAACTTGACTAAACCCAGTCATGAAGAAAAAGGAGGATGTTATTAGGTAGGTATGGACCAGCTGAATGAACTAACACAGTGTTAAGAGACTTACAATATTCCTAAAATAGTCACATTGGAGGGTGTCACCTTCTGACATCTTGCAAACATGGAAGATTCATATAGGAAAAAGACTGGAAGACTGGGGTTCTTATTGGCCACAGGGCTCTCCTTAAAAAGGATTATGATTTAAAAAAAATAAACAACTGTTTTTGAAGTATCTAACAATGGTATCCTATAACAGAACTTCTGAATAGAGATGTCTTCCTCCCTCTTCCCCAGGTTTTTTTATTAGAGCACACACATGCTCTGATAGAAAACACATGGAACCACATACAACAAAATTCCATGAAAGAAAGGAGACTTGTAACAGTCGTTACAGGGATCTTTTTCTTGAGGGTGATCGGAGAAAGGTTCATGAAGACAGTGAGACTGTAACAGATAGAGAACATGGAAAACACCAGTGTTGACAAACGGGATAAATAAAAGCAGAGAAATATGAGCTGGCTAATTTTTACCTGAGGAAGGCTTCTTGGGAAAGCTAAGGCCACTTTGAGCCAGCCCTGAGTATCCTACTGAATAGAAGGAATTTCAACATGACAATGATAGGAAACCATTTTAAACCTCTGAGCAGGAAGACAAGATGGCTGCTATCCGCAGCAGGGCCTAGAAAGGGCTGGGCAGCAGGGAGCCTCACTAGAGGACAGCAGTTAGAAGTGTAGCCCTGGCAGGGGGCATGGAGGGAAGGCAGGGCGATCTGACCAAATGCTGCAGCCTGCTGTGTATGTCCCTCACCCATCCCCATGTAGAAGCTGCCGGAGACAGATACATACTATTTGAAGAACACAAAACACAGAAATGCCACATCTGAGATGAGCTGCTGTCTCTGCCTCTACTCTCCTCCAACACTAGGCTCTTCGTGGAACATCTCTGAGGTTCAGGTTAACTAGGGCATGGAAGCCAAGTGTCCACCACACTCTAAAGACGGGGGGCCTCAAGACATGGAACCCTGACCCAGAAGGTTTCCATTTAGACCCTGACCCAGTGCTGTGACCCAGAGAGCAATCAGGCAGTTCTGTCCCCAGACCACCTTCACCGCGGCAATCATACATCCTTCTATATAGTGCCTAACCCCTTTATCATAGACTCCTTTTGCCCCCCCACCCCCTTCTTGGAACTGGCAAAACAGGGCCAGTAAAACCAACAGCACCAGCCACCATGTGAAAGATCAGCAAAGACGCCTTCAAAATGGCAGCCTCAGAGGAATCCAGAACCCAGACAGGGAAAGGAAAGCTAGAGACAAGGAAGGGGAACTGCCAACCACCTCCCAATAGGCTTTCACACCTTCCTTCATACTAATAGTGTCAGGCTTTCTTCAGAGAAATCCCTGCCCCCAAACCAGAAAGGGTAAGAGGGAAAGGAGGACATTACCCCCACTTCCAAGCCCCAGGGACCATAGGTGACACAGGGTACTCAGAAGGACATTCTGGGGCCCATGTCCCCAGATGAGACAGCAGACCATTTCTGTACTCAAATTTGGCTACTAACTGGACAAGGGTTAGTCCATACAGGGAGGGAACCTCCCAGTGTTCCGTAGCAGACCCTCAGCTGTGAGCCCTGAGGAGTGGGGAGTTAAGGGTTGCAAAGAAGACTTGAGAAGGCACAGGCCACCCTGAGTTATATAACAAGCAGGAAGGTATTTGTCCCAGGCCAGAGGCCCAGAGCGCACTGCGCTCATGCTCTGGATGCGCAGTCATGGGTGGGGTCACTGTGCATGGTAGAGAGCCCAGTAGACCCTTCCCACGAAGACAAGATGGGATGCTAGAACTCGGATTTTCCAGTTTCCCTCCCCCAATACTAGACAGTTTCTGCTGCCCCAGTTTTATTCTTCATCTCTTAGTTCCCCAGACTGACACATCATTTTAATGTGAGTCCCTCAAACCTCTACCCACTCACTTTTCAAGAAGCCTTACAACAGCCAGTTTCCAAGCAATGTCCTAAGGTTAGTCCCCACGCTCACCTCTCTAAGCAGCAGCTTCCAAAAAGCTGGTTCTTCCGGGAGTGGGGTGAGCTCAGAGCTGATCTGAGGACCTTTGGATGACCACAGAACCAGTGTACTTCCTTCACTTGGGAGCAGCCCACTCAGGAGGAAGCCCAGGGTGCTGGTGAAAGCAATAGCAGCTCTGTGCTACCTTGCCCGATGGTTTCCAGGGGAGCCAAGAATTATTTCTGCTGCAACACTGAGGTGTGGCAGACTGGAAATTTCCCTTTCCTGACACCAAAGTAGAGGACAAATATTTTCTTCCGATTTGGTCAATCCTCTTCAAAACAGTCTCCCTAATCTTCTCCCTCAAAAAAAGTTTAGGGCACTCTAAGCTCTTCTTCCTTATAGTGACTGAAATTTTAAAAAGGTAAAGGAAGCAGCTGTGACTGGGCAGTCTGAAGCAAGCAGAGACCAGCACCTACGCACACCCCTAAAAGAGATTTTAAGAGCTGCTGAGCTTCTCCCCCTCCCCTTTAAGCAAGTGAAATGCAAATTCAGATTTGATACCCTGTCCTCGGCCAATCAAAAAGAGCTTTTCACCTGCCACTGGCCCTCCTACCAATGAGAGGAAGTGTCTGAAGTAAGGGCCCTCCCCTGGCCAATAGAAGGCCAGCTCAGTCACTTAGTTAATGATGCAGCAGTACAGGGAAGGCCATCACATGTGAACTGGAAGGAAGCCAACATGGAGACACAGAGAACGCAAGGTAAACAACTTTCCAACGCCAAAAGGATGACATTTAATCTCTAAATGTTAGCTTCCCACCTAGGCTCATCCTTAACCCTTCTGCTGGCCTCACAGATCCCAGGAGCCTCACTACCTGTCCCCACAGAGCTCCTAACAAGATGCAACAGTGACTGCGTCACCATTATCCACTTTCCCAACTACGCAGTGACAACCTACCAGCTTCACCCCACTTCTCCCAGCCCACACCCTACCCGATGCTTATGCTCTCTATCACTCCAGATGCCCAGGACTAGACATTTTCATAAGGAAAAGCCTAAAAACATAGTCCCTCTCTCATTGCTTCTTCTCACTTCTCATGCTCTTCCTTCTTCATGAGACCAGCACAGATGGACACTGACACCCAAACAACCTGGAAAACCAGCCTCTCTGTCCATCGGAAGAAAACAGGGTAAAGAGTGGGAGGTTAAGTGAGAAGCCAGGAATGGCTGCATTCCTCCCCTCTACCCTGGTCAGGCTCAAGTAGCTTACACTCAGGGAAAAGAAATTAAAGTGGAAAATAACAACAACAAAACCCTCGGGGTGGGGTGGGGGGAGCCGCAAAAAGCAAGAGAGAAGGTGAGAAAAAACAGAGCACCCACATGCCCTAGACATTGCCTTTATCACACAAAATACATACGTGGGGGAAGAAGTAGGTTACGCCATCAATAAGCCCCACTGGACCACGAGTCCTCTCCTGCGCAGACCCAAATCCCTGTCCAGATACCAAGGTGCCGCAGTCCCGAATGTTCCAGAATCCACTCTGATTAAGTCTTCCCTTGCCACCCCACCAACTCTTGTACCCACTCCTGCCCCCCCCATCTTACCTCCTCCCATGGGAACCGCCCATGCCACCTTGCGTGACATCTTAGCCTAGGCTACCCAGAGGCCTCTGGCCCCCCAACAGATTTCTGAGCACTTGGCAGAACCCGGTGCCCGGTGTTGCTATGACTTGTTTCTTGATTTCTCTCTATGCTGCAGCAGGGCTGCTGCTAGCAGACCTATCGACAGCTTGTGTGTTCGTGCTGCCTTCCTCGCTCGCTGTCTCTCTCTCTCTCTCTCCCTCTCCTCCTCTCTTCTCTTCTCCTCTCTCTCTCTCTCTCCTCTTTCCCCCCCCCCCCCCCCCCCCCCCCCCCCCCCCCCCCCCCCCCCCGAGCTCTGTGACGCAGATCTAAATTCTCCAGTCTGCTCCTTGTGTTGCAGAAGCAGAACTGCAGCTTTTCCCCTGGAGAGGCAGAGGGCAGTGCCAAGGCTGGTCAAACAAGGGAGGAAAAAAAAAAGTTGGACCTACAGTCTGTTTTCTTGGCCACACTTTTCAGCCTTTTTCCTTTTTCATACCTAAAAGCTCTGAACGCACAGGTCTCTATCCCTGCAGCCTCTCCTCTTTCTTATGAGTTTCATTGCAATAAGAATAGCTTTAACTCTTGAGTGGCAGCCCCCAGGGCCCAGCCAGGGCTATCCTGTACTAAATGTTGCATCATCTTTTTTTGAGCCATAAGGGCTTCTCCTAGCCATAGGCTAAAACAGATCTCACCATGAGACCACTGTCCCATTAACCCTTTCTGCTGCACAAAAGTCCAAAATCTCAACCACAGTTGTTTTCTGGAATTATTTTTGCTTTTTTAAAATTTTTCTTGTTCTATTTTGTTTTTAGCCACAGAAATCAGGATTTTTATATCCTAAGTTTCCTAACAGTAAAAAGCATAATTAAAACATTGTCTGCTTACCCCACAAATGAGATCCTTCTATCGGGTCGGGTATTTGAAAAAAAGAAAAAAGAAAAAAAAAGAAAAAAAAAAAACCAAACAGCAGCCTGAATAGATCCAGAGTAATAATGTACCTCTATTCATTCAGTGTTCACAATTTTAGGTATGTCCAATTACTTCCCAAAAGGCATGTAGGCCACGCAGTCTGCAATTCATTGCTGAGTCATTTGTTCCCAAGAAGAGTCTTCTGACAATAAAAGACAGCAGAGAGATGGCCAAGCCTGGACCTGAGGTAGCCAATACCTGGTTCTTCCCTCAGGGCTGGTAGCCAAGCAGGATGAACATACACCAGCCCAACTCTCACTCCGGGGGCAATAATTTAGCATACCCACTCTTTTGAGGACGGTATCCCACGGATGCTTCAGAGGCAGGTGTTAGTTCCTTTAGGACAGTGACAGCTCTCAACAGCAGCAAAGCACAGAACTTCTAACAACTCCCTTCCCTGACAATGCTTCCAAGAACAGCTCAGATACTAACCCAATGAACCCTACATAACCAGACAAATTCAACAAGGTTCATATTCCAACCATCATATATACATAAATGTTTGTCACACTAGCCTCTAACCAAATGTTCCATATGTGTTCAGGTCCTGAAGCAGGAAGCTGATTCATACAGTGCATCACATCAGAATCTTGCAATCTTTCAGGAAGAAGAGCAGGAACAAGAGTCCAGGAAATCACCTCTTCTGTACCCACTATCCCATTATAGCCTCTCCACAGCCACTCTGGCCAGCATTCTAGCCAGGAGAAAGAAGGACCTCTTGGAAGACAACCTGGTATTCCCTGGTTTTAAAAGAAGCCTGGGGCATCTGTGCCAGGCTCCCAGCAGAGGGGAAAGTGCTTCAAATTTACACCTTCTGGGAGGTAGGGTAGAGTATGCCAATTAAAGGTACCTACTGGTCTGATGACCAAAGGCATATGGCTTTGATGTCACGTAAAGCAAGTCCCCCAGAATGGTCCTCTGCTTACCAAAGTCTCCATTTGCCAGTTTCCTTTTCCATGGGGGAAAACACACACACACACACACACACACACACACACACACACACACACGTCTAAGTTCATGTCAGGACATTCCTGATTTATCCATGAGCAAAGGATCAAATAAACAAAGAGCTCTGCCAGAGAGCCTTCTCTTTCAGAAGAGGGAACTAGTCAGTTCAGCACAGAGTTAGCCCATAATATCACAAATTTGGTGAACGATGTGCTTTCTCAGTCCCATAGCAGTAGAAATGTCATGGGTGGGTGGAAGTGAGAAAAGATAAATCATGAGATGCACAGGACCGGAGAAGGAACATACAAAGCCATAGAAATTGAGGAATGAAGCCACAACCACAGCAAGACTGTGCTAAGTTTTCACAGAGAAATGCTCATGACATCAGGGATGACTTGCAAAGTATGCCACATTACAAAATGTAGGGAAACTCATTTTAGTTTTCTTCTTACAAGCCCAATTACCCTCCTCAGGATTTTACTAAGAGTAAAGCAATCATCTTAGGTGCCTCTGACTAATTTTAGGACTTTCTTCCATTAACCTTATTCTATGGAGCACTGAGAGCAGAAAAAAAAAAAAAAACCAAAAGCGATGACCAGGAAGCAGAGATGAATTCAGATCCAAAAACATGGGCGGATATTTACTTAGCAATCACAGTGAAGCCTACAAGGAAGCAGTTTTACAGGGTGCTATGTGTAGTATTTGATTTGGGGGTAAGAATAATTCCTGAGCAGGGACAGCATACTGCCTTCTGCCACCTATACTCAGAGGCCTGCCTGGGAACTTGAAAAGACAGGGTGTTAACTCCTGCCTAATAGCTCCAGGTTTTTAGCTTCTTAATTGCTATAGGCCTTGGGAACTAAACAAATTCTCCAGACAGCTCTCCTTGGGTATGGGTCAAAATTTCAAAGTGCCAAAACAATGTTTCTTTTTCTTTAAAGGGACAGAGCTAAACTCTGACCCATCCTTCTCCAGGGTGTAAACTGCATGCACTCCGTACTGGTCACAAACTTCATTAGCAACATCAGTAGGCAGAAGTAGGGCTCCTGCTGGCCTGCTGCCTTTCTTTTCTCCTACCACACTTAGCTCTGGAAGACTGGATCCTTAGTAGAAGCAGGGGAACTGTGCAAGAAGCTAACACACACTTGGAACACTTTGGGCCCCGGTGAGTGTCTCAGATAAACTAAACATAAATTTGATCTCCTGTAGAAGTGGCTAGCTAGATGCACAATGTGGTGGTCATTTGTGCTAAGAACCTGGGAGTAGACAAATAGCTGGGGCTTGGTTACTTCGGGAGGCAAAGCATTCATAAAGTACCTAGTAAGTGCTAAGTTAACACACAGTACAGTGGTACAGGAAATGAGCCTATACTTCAGACAGATTTGCCAGCTTAGTATCCTATAAGCATTCTCAAATTTGCATTATGGATACTAAAAAAAAAAAAAAAAAAAAAAGAACTATTCTTTGAAAGCTTGAATTTGCTTTTCGAATGAATTAATAGTGAACATACTGATTAATCCTGTAGCTAGCCCACAGAGGCCCAGTTTCTCCCTTTTTGAAGTAACCAACTACAATGTCTCCTAGCCAGGCAAAGAGAAGCAGTCTAGGAAAAAATGTCCCAAGAGGAAATATGCCAGTCCTTGTAAGCTGCCCCTCCAGCTCTGTGCTCAGTGCAACTGAGAATAGAGATCAGAGAGTCTTGCTATTCAATTTTTTTCAGAACAAAAGCTCTACGTTAAGCTCCAAGATTTTAAACACTGCCAAAAACAAAACCAAACAATAACAGCAACAAAAACCCAAACCTTGCAAAGTCCACCTATACCTACAAAACTTCTAGGATGTTCATGGGTCCAATAATGAATGTGTAATGCCAAGGAGAACAAGTACTGCCAGAGAGGAATGAAATAAGAAGATAAGTCACGAGGAAAACCAACACACAGATTGTTGCCACTTGAAGAAAGCAAAGGTAATCAAAGCTTTCAGACCAATGCCTGATGGATGCAGGTAGAATGCTGTATTGTTAAGTATACATAATTATCATTAAAATGCCAATATTTGTAGCCTCCTTGGCCAGTGCAGAGAGATCATATTAGTACACTGGCTCTCTTTCATATTGAGGGATACCCCCCTGGATATCTACAGAAGCTCTGATCCTGGCTTTAGAGATAAAACTGGAAGAGATTATCATAATCTAACACCACCTAAGGCATAGGGCCCTCCACAGAAAACACTTCAAACAAGATGCTGTTTTGCCTCTTTGTAACTCAGTAACTCTGACCATTCTTTAGAGAACTTGGACAACTGAAGCACAGCAAGGAACAAACCTGTGTGTGGGACGTCGTTCTGTACTGTACACTGTGCATATGCTTTATTACAGTTTGTTAATAAGGAGGCTGTTTTGGCTTATGACAAGGTAGCCTGGAGGCAGGCAGGAAATCTAAGCATAGATAAAGAAGAAAAAGGGTGGAGTCAGTAACAAATGATCTAGCCTCCCAAGAAGGAAGATGTAAAAACACAGGTAAAGCAATGGAGCCACGTGGCAATACAATAGATTCATAGAAATGGGTTAAGTTGTAAGAGCTAGCTGGTTATAAGCCTGAGCTATAGACCAAAAAGTTGATAATTAATAATAAGCCTCTGAATAATTATTTTATAAGGGGGTAGAAAGATCCCTCTGGACCACAAACCTGGATAGGTCAGAAATAACAGGCTACAAATGGCACCCACTGCTGAGCAATTTAAAAAAAGCTTTTAAAAGGTCCTAAACATGCAGAAATGGAGCCACACTGGACTTCCTAGTCTCGCAGTCTCATGCCAGCAGTTCAGAGACTCCAGGCAGCTGCCTGGGAGATGTAACAGGCCGACAGCCACCATGAACTAAGCAACGTGGCTGATTTCTGCAGTCTCTCTCAGGCCACGATACTAAGAGGCTTCTCCCAACCACTGCTTGCAGGTTGGGAACACAGCCATGGGCTTCAAAACATAGTTTCATGATACTTAATACTGCTTCCTAGAATCAGGAAAGCAAGCATGACTGATACCTCTGCCATGCTGAAATGCTGAGCAGAGTGAAGTCAGCATCAGTTCAGGACAAACTACACAGTTTAGCAACCTAAAAACTCTCCTGGTTAAAAAATTATTAAAGATACACAATAAGACAGATTCAGATGGAGAAATTCTCTAAATAGGTTACAATGTGTGTAAAAAAAAATATGTGGGTTTGGGAGAGAAAAAAAAGAGTAGAGAAAGTCCTTTAAAAAGAAATAGAGTAATAAAATACAATAAGCCACAAAAGATGAAAAATACAGAGTCTTGGATTATGTATATTATTGTGTTTTAATTTTTTAACTGTTAATAAACTAACTGTAGAAAGATATTTTATTGTAAAGGCTACAAAAGTAAATCAACACATATATTTTAATCATGACTCTGAAATTTGGGTCTAAGGATATGTTGCTTTGGAAAAGAGGTTCTGCTTTTTCCATCAAAGATGAGAATCTGTAATCAAAGATGAGAATCTGTAAACTGCTAATATGACTTGATCAACCAAGACCCCCCTGAAGGAAACTGGCTGAGATTATTCAGCCTCAAAGACTACTACAGAAAAGATTTAACCATAATTCTAAATTTTCTCAGAACCCTCGTAAGATTGCTAGCACCTCCAGTTGGCAGAAAATAGTATGGAAAGCTATACCCAAACCCCCAAAATTCTGTTTATAGATGTTTATTTTTATTATAAATGGTCATAGTCAATCTCTTTCTAGGGAAAAGGGGGGATAAGAAAGATTACTGAATCTACTTTGATTCAAAAAACAACTGTTAATCTCAAACTTTAAACTCAAAATACTTTACATTGGTGTGGATTTTGGTTTATTAATACAAATTTAAGGTTAATTTTGTTATACTGTATGTATATTTCTACTCTTGTTTAAGATATTATGTTTATGCAATTCCTTTAAAATTGTAATATGTAATTAAGAAATGTAGTTTAATAGTTAATCATCTGTGATAACAAATTTATAATCATGTTAGATGTTTTAGGTATACAAAGATATAATTCAATTAGCTAATCTTCAAACACTTCAAAGACCAACAGAATATGGCATTTAAAATATATTAAGAACTTAGACTTTTCTGGACAATGAGACATGTCTGCTTTTGGCAGAACCAATCTACTGCAGAGAAGATGATGGTCATCGAAGAAGTCAAAGAAACTCCATATGAGTTTACTTTCTTTGTGGCAAAAGTTAGCCATTGGGCAAGAAACTGTTCTTGCCTCAGGAGCTTGACAGTATGCTGTATAAACTGGACATGCAGGACCCATAGGAAAATGGCCTCTGAATTTTGCCAGAATAAGCCAAGATTGGTCCCTCAGGTTCCTGCTTCACAGAGAAAACCGCAGGACACAGAGAGAAGTGAATGACAAACTATGACAAAATGAACAAAACATTCCTGCAGATTTCCTGCTTCACTGAAAGGTATGTCAGAGATTCTAGATCTGTAGGCTGAAGATGAATGCTCCAACATTAAATAATAATAATAATAATAATAATAAACTTTGGGTGACTGTCCAGGCAGTCAGATGTCTGTCATTTCTAGAATTTGGAGGTTGCTTGTAACGCACTTCCTGTTTACTCGGGTAATGTCATGGCCTTCTGTGGTCTTTGATGGAGTCCAAAATTAGGGAGTTATAATTACAATTTTCTTTCATTATAATAAAAGGTAAATTAGATATGAAACTTGGGACTCACAAGGATAAGGTAGATGATAGAATATTTTCTTTACTTTTGCAAAATACAAATAGATTAGATATTGTAAAACTAGATAATTCTTGCTTGGTCGCTGTTTTGTTATATGCAATTTTGCTAAGTTGAAATTGAAATCTTCCTCTTTGATTAGACAGAAAAGGGGAAGTAATATAGGATGCATCTCTGTATGCTGTGAATGTGCTTTGTTGTCGTTTGCTAATAAAGAGGCTGTTTTGGTCTATGGCAAGGCAGCATAGAGGCAGGTAAGAAATCCAAACATACATAAAGGAAGGTGGAGTCAGAGCAACACTATCCACCTGCCCAAGAAGATGTAAAAACACAGGTAGATCAATAATAGACTCATAGAAATGGGTTAAGTTGTAAGAACTAGCTGCTTATGAGCCTGAGCCATAGGCCACACAGTTTATAATTAATAAAAAAGCCTTTGTGTGATTATTTGGAACTAAGCAGCTGTGGCACTGTGGGTCCAGACCTTGGGCCTAGGCTGGGCCAGAAACTTCTCGCTACACAAACCTCTCTATAGGTAAATTTGAGCCTTTTGGTCTTTGTTCTGTCTCTGGAGCCCCACAGAACATGCTTGTTCCCCTAAAGTCTTCTGAAGTAGTTTATGATAGCTTTTACAACATGCAGATTTAAGGTTCAGCAAGAAGGTTGAAAGACCAAAAGGAAAATGACAAGCAAAAGGAGAAAAAAAAGAAACTAGAGAAAAATTCTTAGAATAGCTGATCAAAATTTATAAGCAAAGGAGATTTAAAACACATATGTAGCATTCAAGAGAAAAGAGGTACAGATGAGCGAAGCAGCATGGGAAATAAAAGACCTGGTGTCCTTACTGAAAGGAAATGTAGGTCTGTGGCCAGCCACCAGGCTGCACCATTAATCTAAGACCCATAGGTTAAAATCTAGAAATGGGAGAAGAAACAGCCTATGACTCAAGTTCCTAAGTGCAGAACTTTCTTCTGCTCACTGAGGGTGGAAGGGGGAGATTTTCCTTAAGGTTCTGTTGAAGGTCCACATATTCTAGTTGTGACCCATCTTTCATCTCCAGGTGCTATGCTACATGAATAGTGTCCACAGAGCTTGTTTATTTTACTTTTTACAGAGGTCACAATAATAAAGTTTCTCATTTTAATACCGTCCAATTTATCAGGCCTTTCTCTTATAGTGAGGGCTTCCTAGGCCATCTTAGCTAATCTTCATGATTAGCTCATACATGAAACTTTATTTTCATGTTCAGATTTAGATCAGTGATCTTGCTGAAATTTATTTTTTCTATGGTCCAGATTTCTTTCTTTCCTTAAACTTATTCCACTGAACTAGCAGTGTTTATCAAAATGACTATCATATTTCTTACTCTCAGCAGTACATAGATCTCTTTGTCATAAATCAGAGGTCTCAACATGTGTGTGTCTACTTCTGGGCTTCCTATTCCTTTCAAAAAAATAACCAGCATAATAGCATAAACCTGTAATCTAGAGGGATTATACGTTTGAGGCTTGCCTCTGCTACACAGCACTATGCTCAAAAAGGGAGTAGTTTAAATGCTGACCAGCACTTGAAAGAGAAAAGGAACGGGAAAAGGGAGACATACTGCAGTAAGGGTCAATATGAGGCTTAGGCAAGCACAAACTGAAGAGTCAACCATATGAAATAAGCTTCACATGAATGGAAATAATCTGAAAAAGGGAAATAGAAAGAGCAGGAACAAATTATGAAAAGCAACATATGGTAAAGAAGGAAGCAAGAGGCAAGGTAGAGGAAGAAAATGAGGCTTTCTTAATGTGGGAAACAGCAGAAGAATTTAGAGCGCAAACTAAAGCAAGTCATCTTGGTTTTTCTAAGTCTTGGTTTCCTACTCAGCAAAATGGAGATATCTATTCCATAGGACAGGAAATCCTAGTACTGTAAGTATTCAAAAAATGCTTCAAATTATTGATAGTGATACTATGAAGAGTACTAGCCTACTGAAGCAATCCTGATCTTGCACAAACATTTATTAAATATGCAATATTAAGTATACAGACTGGTTAAAAATTCCTGACTCAAATAAAGCAGATTTAAATCTGAATTCTTGTGCAATATCATTACTAGTTATATAAATGTGAACAACTCAATTTTAACTTTCCTGTGCTTCTAGCTTTAATTTCATCTGTAGATAGGTGCCCTTCGCCCACTTGGAGACAATATAAAATCACTCAGCCTCAAAACTAATCCAAAGAAAGTAGTTCAAATGATCCCAGCTAGTACTGTGGCAAAAAGAAACAAGCAAAACAAACAAACAAACAAACAAACAAAAACAAAACAAAAAAACCACCATGAAGGTGGATAGATGGATTTTGCACACATCTTACAACAGATAAGATCTGAAGACAAGAGAAAAATGAGTGATGAATATGCATGGTAGACATGCCAGGTTCTGAACTCACAACACAAATGGACATGAACCCCAGAGCAAGAGTCTCTTGTAGAATATAAAAAGGTCTATATCACAAGTAGGCATCTTGGGGGCAAGATCAGGACTAGGTCAGCAGACACTGTGACCAGTGTGCTCTGCTTTTAAGCAGGTATTTTCTTTTGGATAGATTGAGTCACTCTGTCCAGGCCAGAAATCTAGGCTCCAAGGTGTGTCCTGCCTAGGCTGCTTCCCAGCACTTCATGTGAATGTAAAAGAAGCCAACGGATCTATGAAACCTAGGGCACTGATCATTAAACCTAAGCTCCTGCCCTGCTCACTCCTTGAATGCAAGCAAAATCCCTGTTGGCAAGGTAACCTGTACCTGCTATCCTGATAATACCTAAGGCCACTGACCTGCCCCTTGTCCAGGGACAAGAGCATGATGTCTTGAGACTCCCTATAGGCATCTTGGTTGGCTGCTCTTAAAATCCTGGTCCTGTCAAAGGATGGAAATAATCTACAGATATTGAACATCGTTAAAATCCTGGTCCTGTCAAAGGATGGAAATAATCTACAGATATTGAACATGGCTAGGTCACATGAATCAGAACTAGAGATCTGTAATTTTTTCAACTGTGGACTACAACCTGTGCCTTAGAATAGACAAGGCTGCAGATATGAGGGTCTTGGCTCCTATGGGTACAGGTTAATGTCTCTAGTGGATACTCTCCAAACTAACCTGACTGATGTGACTATACAAGCTTACTGACATGTGATTTTAAAGTGGAATCTCTTTCCTATTAAAGAACAAACTATGCTTTGTTTCACTGGGTCAAATCTAGACATTAAGACTCATGAGTACACAGAGCCCTAACTTCAGTTTTCATTTCCATATTGCTTTAACCTTAATCCAGGACAGCATGTCCAGACCCACAGCCTAAGACAGCGGAGGAGAGAACAGAGTTATTACATATGGTCAGGGCATAGGACCTGGCGTTCAAAGACCAAGTGTCAGTATGAAGAGCCAGATCAGAGACAAGAATTCCAGGGCTAAGGCCATCATCTGGACAGGAGAAAAACTGTAGACCATCTACAACATGATAGCGTAATCATTTAGGACAGCACCTGGGGCATATTTACATAATGATATTCATAATGTAAAATCTTATCAAAAGCACAGCTACCAAAAATATGTGGCAATGTGAAGTATCTTTTAAAGTTTTGGGTTTTTTTGTGGGGGGGGAGTGGGGGGAGCTATTGACCAGAGTTAGGAGCTCATGTATCATAACTACGTACAGAAGGAAGATAGAGTAATATTCTTCCAGTGAGCTCTACTCTCTAATGCTCTCTGGGATGTTACTGTCAAGCAAGGCTCTAATTTAATCCTATAAGGCCAATGTTCTCTCCCCAAAGGCAGAGCAGAAATGCCCATTGTACTTTGAAGACAAATCATCTCACTTTAAACTTTCCCAACATCTTGCAAAGTGAGAGGCCCGGAGAACTTAGCAACCTTCCTCTGAAAACTTCAACTTCTTTGGAAGCCAGAGTGAGCATTTAGGAATCAAGCAGAACATACAAAATGACGCTTCACTATTCCCAGTGAAATGCAGCTAGCATAAAGTACTGTGAGGAACTCTACATGGCCAACAAGATCCCCATCAACAGAGGCAGATAATATGGAAAACAATATAGTCAGCAATTTGGGCTCACCTGAACCCAACATAAGATGGTTCTTCTGCCTCTTTGGTTGAGCACCTGGACTCTACTGGGTTGTACCTTTCTGGGGAAGCAGAGCTAGAGAGAAAGCTGAGGACACAATCAAGAAGTTTCCAGGGTTCTGACATTACATAAGCATCGCTGGAGCTTCTATGAGCCCAAAGTCATGAGGCGGGGGCTTGAAAAAAGAAAGCAGAAGGTATTGTGATGCTAAGCCTGGGATTCACCCAGCCTTCTTACCCAGAGAAGCCTTTACCTAAGAGCCACAGGATTCTCTTGCTTATAAAATCTTCCCAATCAAAACCTTCACAATGACCCCAAAGCCACAAAACTGTAATCACAGTGAAGTTCTCCAAGAGCAACAACTACTATTTCTTAAGCACAATGATCTCCCATTCCCTTCTAATGACTTAGATTGGCCTTTTAGTCAGAGCCTTCAGAATCCTAGGGTTTGGGGCTAAAGATATAACTTTATAGAAGAGTACTTGCCTAGTAAAACTGAGGCCCCAGGTTCAATTCACAAGACCAAAACCAAACAAACAAACAAAAAAACAGAGGCTTTAAAAGAATCCTTAACATCATCTGCCACTACCTGGTTCCTAGCCACAGAGAATTCATCTTAGATTTGAATATCTTGAGTGGGTTACTAGTCTCTTGGACTAACAAGCTCAGCACACCCGTCCCAATGCTGTGATGTGTTTTTGTAAATAAAAAACTTAGAGTATTTGCTCAATGGTGTTTACCCGAGTTGTTATCATTGCTATAGCAAAATTGCAAGGCAGTCATTTGCTCATATGTGAACACTGTGGAATCTACAAAAGGAATGACCACCTGATACATCACTCATGGCTTTCACAGCTTTAAAAGCAGTGTCCTTCAAAATACACAGTAATGTGTTAGAACTCCTCTTACCTTCTCAGGCCTTCAAGTACACTTGGCTAATCAGCAGCCTTCCTCAACTTCTAGTTGGACTTTCTTCCTCCTACCTGGGACTAATAGAAAAGACTTCTGAAATGGCCCATGCACCTAAAGTCTCACAGATCTTCAGCAGAGCTACTCTGTGGCTGCTCTGCCTCTCCATTCTGACTCTGCAGCTCTACCTTTGCCCCTACTCCATCTCCTGCTCAGTGGCAGAGGTTTGACGCATACACATAAGTCCTAGGTTCAATTCTTACAACCTCAAAAATTAAAAAAGAAAGAAGAACAAGAAAAAGCCATTAGTGAAGTCTTCCTATCTGCAGTGCACTCTTAGGTTACGAACTTGCCATAATGGCTGTTCTCTCTTCCCAGAATGCCAACAACACATGAAATCCAGAATTTGATAGTATATCATGCCATCTCATGTCCCATGGGGCTCGGCTGATGCCTCCAGTGGGTGGGAGCTTTGCAAAGACAGAGCCCAAGAAAGCTTCACAATTTTTAGTCTTCCCAGAGCTAACTACTATAGGTCCATCAGCACTTGCTAGATGAGATGTCCTCATCAAAACAGCAACTCCTACATTCTACGACCCACTGGGAATAGCTAAGAAGCCAGAGCCCCTTCCAGGTCCTCTGAGGTTTCTGCTAGTGTCCCCTTCCTTTGATCCTAACCTCTTTCTCTTCCACCTCTTGCTTCTAGAAAAGGTCCCCAAGCGCAGAGGGACTAATCTATAATGCCACACACCACAGTACTCAGCGCACCCTCTAGCAGATTCTGTAAAAATCAGTTTTTCCCTTAAGATCAGCACAAACCTAACTCATCTCTGGGAGGTATCTTATTTGACTTCCTTTTCCTTTGTACCAATTTGAGGCACAGGCGCAGAAATCAGATGTCTTATCACACTGATAAAAGACCAGGGTCAAACCAACCTTCCCCGGAGCAAAACCAACCCTAGCTATCCTAGTAGTTCCCTGTGGCTACATACTAGATTTCTGCTAAGGAGACAGTATAATGCCAATCTTACCTCATAAGGCAGTAGATGAAGGGAAAAGAGCAAAGAAAAGCCATTAGTCTCAAAAAACAGATGGGAAGATAGAGCTTCACAAGCCATTACATATCCTGAGTGGGCTGAGAGCCTATTATAAGCACACACAGACCCAAGATCAAAAAGCAGCAAAACTCTCCACTTCGTTGCCTCAGTCCTAGCATTTCAAAGCCTCCTATGGAAGCTCAGGTCCTTCTGACAATTGGAAGGTAAAGTGACCACACAATGTCTGTCTCTCAGAGATGGCTGTAGACTCCAGCTCTGATGAACTGGTGAGCTCTAAGTACTTCCATTACCTAAGACAAAGCCAGGTACAGAGTGTTAGTGTTGCTACTGAATCCAGGACAGGAATGAAAAGAGAATGAAAATTAAATATAAGATATGGTTCATAACCAAAGGCATTCCTAAAATAGCTTCCAGAGCTAACATGATTTAAGAACAGTTATAAAACAGTCTCGCTGCTGAGATGTTTCTCATGAACTTGTACTGTATCTTATATCTCCCAATACCAAGTAGGCCACATCTATCTCCAGCAACCATCTGCTGTGTAAATGCACCAATGAACACAGGAATGGGAACACAAGACAGTTTCTTTGGGGCTTACTTATAAATATTATTTTCAGAATTATAAAATGCCAAGATACTACTACTAGCCACTTCCAGCCTATAAGCTATACTTTTGTATATATGTGTTTGAGCACGCTGCCCCAGCATTTCACTGTCCCAAGACTGAGCATCTTGCCTCCTTTCTCATTCACACAGAACCAAGTAAGAAATTAAAATAAAAAGGCAAGAATCCCGAGTAAGCCTTGGGCAAAAAGATGAAATTTCACCATGGAATGTTCCCTGCTCCCAGTGATTTGGAACCTGCTTAGGCCCAGGCTGATCTCTCAAACACAGCCATGTCCCCTAGACCTGCAAAAGGACCATGGGCAGAGACTGCCTTCCTCATAAACCTCCTTGCTGGTCCAGAACCCTGTACCACACTGATACCAGCACTGGGGATGTGGAATAAGAGAAGTCTACTAGACTAGAGACATTTCTATGGATCTAAACTACATCCCAGGGCCCTTGGACATAGTTCTGTCCTTGCTCCTCTCCTAGCAGGGCCTTTAAATAAGACCAAGTTGCTAAACTTGCTTCCCCATGCTTTTCATCTACCCAAACAGCCCCCTCCTCATCATGAACATGACTTCCCGAATCCGTCTGCACTGGGCCTGCTGCAAACCCTTCCCATTGGACCTCACACAGCTGGTCCTATTAAATAGGTCAGAACCGAGAGCCTGTCATGAAAGCACAGTAAGCAATCAACGGGCAGCGACTTCCCAGGGCTGCACACACAAACGGCATGCTTGAGCTCCCCATGCCTGCCCTTCCTTGATGAACTGCTGCTCCCCACCTATATACCTTGCAACCCCGAGTGTGCATCATTACTAAACACACACACAACTAATGCCTCTGAACCTTTCTTTTACTATATTATAATTTTAAGTAATTTTTCTTTGCTATTAACTCTTAAACTAGTGTATAAAATACTTTCATGGCAAATTACCTGACTTACCCCCTTAGGGATGGCTCGTGAAATATATAAATATTAAATTTTCCAGTTTACAAATATATAAGTGAGAAAAATAAGATGAGCCAAAATAGCTTAAGTTCCATAATAAACTTAACATGAGACTTCCAAATCTAAATCATCGCCTCTGAAACCCATGATATGAGAAGAAGCACAGACTGAGGTGGTAAGCAGGCTCAGAGATCAGGAGACTCACATTGGCTGAGGGACATGAAGTCATCCATGAGTTCTTTATCCACGAAGCAGCAGTAGTAAGATCTGTGGCATGCAGCCACTGTGAAAGGTGAATATGTAGGTGAGATAACTGAGGATAGTGTTTGGCATGGTGCCCGGCCCATAATAAACACTTAATAAATGTCTGTTCTTATCACATACCATTGCGTAAGTAGGGGCGATGGTGTTCTCAAACTCTGAGTGCCAGTAATAGCAGGTGTCCTGTATGTGGGAGGGGTTAACTGAAGGCTAATAGAAACTGATATTGCAATATAGCTTTTAAAGATATATACCTACTTCTTTTTTTTTTTTTTTTTTTTTTTTTTTTTTGGTCATCTCCAAACAACTGTGGCCAGAGCCACAAAAACCTGAGGACAAAACCCAGTGACACAGGTAGGAGGAATGACCCCTACACAGTGTCACAGACACTAAGAGCAGGATTCTAGCCACAGCCACATGAGGATACTGAATGCCTCCTGAATCTAATACATTTCAGAACAAGAGACACAAGTGAAATCTGGGGGACCTATGGCCAGGCAGAAACAGCTCCTACCCAGGCAGGAGTGTCTTCACAGATGATTCTTCTCCAGTTCTGCCTCATAGCACCCTTCTCAAGGCTACAGGGTGCTGCCCTGGGGTTTGGGAACAGGCCTGTTCATGGTGAGAATAGCAAACAAAAGCACATGGCTTACTTCCACTGTCTCACCGTTTCTCATTTCAAATGAAAATAATAAAACACAGAGAGGCTGGAGAGCGAGAGGGATTGAGGAAGCCCTGGGTCTGTGACACAAGGACTAACGCAGCACAAGGTGTGGAAACCTGGGAACATATGCCAGGTTTGAGTAAGAACCTATGAGTAAGACAAAGACAGACAAGTATCAGGCAGGCCTTTGCACAGTCAGGGCTGCACATGGAGAAGCACAGTTTGACAGATGGTTTCATCTAGCACTGAGCTGAGGAGGGGGGAGAGCAAAAACAGGTGAATTTTCTGCCCACACAACTCATGACTTCTAGCCATGTCTCCCAGAACCTTCCCAACCCACCTTGTTATGGCCAGGCACTCTCCTCCAACCAGCCTGGAAACTTCCATCAGCATCTTCTGTAACACTGTGACCCTTCACATATTTCCTGTACTGTAAAACTTCACATGGTTCCCTAGTGACAAACCTAACTGCTGTCATTTGGTCCTAATCTGCTACTTCTACCATTTTCCCTTCATTTTCTCACAAGCTATCTGCTCTGATGCCCCTCAAACCTTCCCACTTAATCTCAGCCTACATCCTGAGGTCACAGTTCCTTTAAAACATTTTTATGGAACGTCAACTAGACCATAAGCACCGGGATAAGCACAGGGAATAAGAAATATATCCTACCAACAAGCTCATGACCACAGACAAATCAGACAAGCCCACCAATGCCAAACAAATGGGACAAACAATAAGAGTTACTGACATAGAGTACTTAGGATTACAAAGTACCATTTTTAAGTCCTTCTATGCACATTTAATCCTTTCGATGGGTATATATAATTAGTATTATCATCACTTTGTAGATGAAGAAGTGAAGCATAGGAAAGGTCAACTTCAACTCAAACCACTTTCAGTAGAGAAATGCTTACAATTTCTATGTTGACTGCAGCATTATCTACAATAAGTAAGACTAGAAGTCAACCTAGATGCCCATTGATAAAGAAAGATAAACAAATGTGATATTTATAAATAATAGAATACTATTTACTCTTAAAAAATAACTTGATACTATCATTCTGAAAAAAAGGGACGAAACCAGATATCATAATTTTATACATAAAATAAGCCAGCAACTGAAAGTCAAGTACCACATATTCTCACTCTTATGCAAAAGCTTTAAAAATGGACAGAAGTAGAGAGTAAAACTGATTATTTTAGGATATGAGAGAGGAAGAGGGAGAAGAATGGAAAAAGAAAATAAATACAGTGTGTGGCTGAATGGGAAGAATAACTTTTTATCACTCTGTAACACAGTGCGGTAAATTAGAATCTAGAGCAATTTGTTATATATTTCAAAATAACTAAAAAAGT
>PVIH01002717.1:33797-180117 GCA_004025045.1 Sigmodon hispidus
AAAAAAAAAAAAAAAAAAAAAAAAAAAAAAAAAAAAAAAAAAAAAAAAAAAAAAAAAAAAAAAAAAAAAAAAAAAAAAAAAAAAAAAAAAAAAAAAAAAAAAAAAAAAAAAAAAAAAAAAAAAAAAGGAAGAAAAAAAGGAGGAGAAGAAAGAGAAAATGAAAAAAATACTAATCACCCCAATCTGATCATCATGTGTTTTACATAAGTACCACACTGTATTTCATAAATGTGAACAAATGTTATGTCAATTTAGAAAATAAAAACAAATCTCCCTTAGTAAGGAAAGGCAGGCTGCTTGAACACAGGGTACATCTCAGACATAGGGACATTGAATAGATTTGTTATATATTTATGTCCTCCACCTTAAACTATAGCAGCTGGCTACTGCTCATACATATGTCTCTTTCTGCTTGCTTCTTCCTCAGAATGCAGAAGGGAACTCTTGAATGATATTTCACTTCATATTTCACACACGTCTTCCATCTTGGAAGTCCTTGATTTCTTAGACATTCTCTTTGGGAGGTAGAAACAAGATGGCTACAGCCACAGCCAACTAGAATTTGGCTTTATTATTAATGTGGCTGTTTGTGGCCACCCTTCTGGGCGTCAGAGTTTGTGCTCCTCAGTAAACCAAAGCAGCCTTTCCGCACAGTAGAACTACCATGGAGAACTCCTTATGCAACAGTCAGGCCAAGGAACAGCTTCTATCCAGGAGGAAACCTAACCCTGTCCAACTGAAAGGTCTTTTTTCTCCTCTTCTTTTCCAAAGTACCTTGTGGGATGGTTCCTAAAGATCAGCTGGAACATAAGTTCTATGGCAGAACTACTGTTTTATAAACTGCTGAATCCTCAACAACTAGAATAATGTTTTTCATACAGGCCTCACCTAAGTATTTATAGAATGCCAACACCTCACTCCAACAGTAGAGATAAATATGTCTCCAGAGGACTTAAAGCTAGTTCAAGGCAGAGCCAAAATTTAAGTTAAGACTTCCCAGATACAAATCAGCATCTACACAGTCATACTTAATTGAGAATAATATGAAATGTACAAGTCATTTAGGAAACCAAGGAAGGTAACCTCATGATTACAAAACTTTTCTGATGACCCATTTAGGTTATATAGCAGACACTACGGAACAAAGCTCATGGCCCTTCCTTAAGGATCTGTATGTGCATATCCATATGCATTCATAAATTCACACACAGGGAGACACATGTATTTATGTACAAATGCAAATACAAGCACATGTTGTATATGTATATAACAAAAAACTATACATTTTGGAGGTGTTCACTGGGTAGTATGGAGAATTAAATGACTGATAAATGCCAAAGGAACCTCGAAGCTAAAGGAATCAATAGCAACAGTGAGAGTCCATGAGGAAGCAGAAGCAAAAGATGACCCAGAGGAACTCAAAATCCTCCATGAGACAAGATGGAGCAAAGGCAAAGTGAGGGGCAGGAGCCTTAAGTAGAAAGGTGCAGAAGCAGAACAAGGTCTAGGTGCAATTCCCAACCAAGTCTAATAACTTCATCTTTTTTTCCCCTTTCCATCTCTTCCTCTTATTCCTCTTCTTTGAAAAACTATAGCTTATTTTACTGTTTTATAGTCTGTACCTCTAAGTAATATTTTTTGAAGATAATGTTCTATATTTCTTGTGGAGACCACTGTTCATCTCCTCCTGCAGATGGGAACCTGGAAATTCTCAAAGCTCCTGAATTAGCTTGTGGAGAACTGAGGACAGACCTTAGGTCTCTAGGCATTATCCCAGCCACTATATTAAACTTTACAGGTGTAAAGGGTCAGAGACAGTGACCACTGAAAAAAACAGAGGCATGAGGGCCAGATCTCAGTGTCCCACAGGGAAGGTTAAAGTCCTTGTGCCCCTTAGTGGGAAATACCCAGGGATTCTGGATGGTCTTACCCCTGCTTGAGAAGCTTTGTGGATTTTTCTGTCAGACATCATGGAATGCTGGCTTGTTTTTCCTACTTGACTTGTTTTGACACAAAGCAGGGGCTAATCAATAGATAGAGGCAGGGCAGCAGACCCTGCTCTGAAGCACCAGTGCAGCTACTGCAACTGGGTAAAATCCAGGAACCAAATGGTCAGAAGCTGAGCTCCAGAAGCTCCTATACATCCTACTGGTGCCAAATCCTCATACATTCTGCTTCTGAATAGATACCTTTAAAGGAAAGACATTATATAAGACTCAATTTCCTTATCTTTCAGATATAACAGTTACTGTAAAATTATTGTGAAGTTTCAATGGGCATACACAGAGAAACTCTTACAATATCACCTGAAGCCCACTGAGACCAGGTGCACTACATAAGAGAATCCTAGAAGCTGGTCTCAGGTCAGCATTGGTACAGGAAGCTATGAGTTGACAAAGGAGCATCTCGGAGTCCCTTTCATGGGTCTCCAGTCCTAAATCTTCCCAGGCTCTGCAAAAAGAGAAGTCCTAAAACCTCAGGTAAGTATAGGCACAGCCAAGGTACAATCCTTACTCAGTCTTTTTGTCTATTATCTAGTGTGTTGCACTTCTAAGTCATATTTTAATAAGACAGAAAAAGATATCGAAACAACAGTCATTTTCTAAGTAGCTTCCCTCTCTAAATTTCAGCATAGCCTGCCTGTTCTCTAGCCTGCACACCTTCTCCTCTTCCATACTAAATCCAATCTTACCTCTTAAAGGCTTTTCTTTGTCTTCCCTTCTTGGCAGTGCCACAATTCCTATCAGCCCTTAATTTCTGACATAACATGAGGAAGTAGGAAAAACTCCGTGGTACCTGGTTCTAGTGCTAGCTAGGCTAATTACTAAATAACCTCTCATTGGAGTTTTAATTTCCTCGCCTGTCAAATGAAGAGTTGAGCAAGACATGCACAGGAGCTTCTTCTGGTTCAACCAAAGCTAAGTCTCCTCCGGAGTTTAGTATGTTCCTGCTAGGTACTATAAACTATCAAGAAGAAATGCCCCACTCAGCAGGAGAGTCCAGGCTGGCAATGGTACCCCTGGCTCCTCTAGTCACCCTGAACCTTACTGCCTGAAACCTCATAACCTTTACTTACTTGACCTTGACTCATGCTATCCCTGCATACCTACTAAGACCACTTCTAGTTTGACTGCCAATAACTGGGTCAGCCTCTCCTGCTGACAAAGGACCCTGTTCATGGACCACAAACTTAACTGTCCTGTTGCTATACATCCAGGATACTTGAGCCAGAATAAATGTTCCCAGGCCACCCCTATAACACCAACTGATTTGCTTGCCTTAGCCTTGATCCCTACAGTGCCTGCTGATTTCCCACAAAGGCTAAGCATGACCCACTATCCATACACTGATTCTTCCACTCCACAAATGTTCACTTGTCTCCTCAATGACAGGTATTATTGTAGACAGAGATACAACAGTATGGAACGCAACTGCCTCTCGTACCAGCATCCAACTGCCAGGACAAACTTCCCTACTCAATAAAGGGTCTAACACACACTGTCTAATTCTTTCCTTCAAACTAAGTACTTATTGGAAACTGGTACCACAATAGAAAAATACTTTGGAAATGTGGCTCTTTATCATTTAATAACACAGAATAGCATAAATATCGAAAACTCTACAAGCCTGCATCCCAGCTTTGTCACCTTGAGCATTTATTAAACTTCTTTATTTATTTACTTACTTATTGCTTAAAAATGAAATAAAAATAGCACTTAATTGGCCAGATTTCTTTAGAAATAAATGGGGCAGCCCGTGTGGAGAGTCTAGAACATCACATGACATACAGAAAACATTTAACATTTTGATATGTCCAAAATTTATCAGTTTTCATATGCCAGTAACTTAAAAAGATCCTGTCCCACCCTATACAACCAATATTCAGGGGTTCTTTGCAGGTGATTTTGATCTGTGTGTCTCAACTTCAATATGGCTAGCAATAAGATATCCTCCACAGTACTATATGCAGTGTTGTATTTTTCAAAGGATTAATCTGTTGGAAAGGATAAAATGTTTATAATACATGTGTCAATGATGAATTCCCTATGAACCAGTAAGAATAAGGCAGGCAAACCTATTATGAAAATGCACAAGAGACTAAGCACTGAAGTGTGCATTTAGACCACAGCACCTATCATAACTAGCAGTGAAAAGAAAAACAACATCAAATACTGGCAAGGATGTGGGGCAATTAGAACTTTCCTACTTTCCTGATGGAAGCATGATTGGTACAACTGCTTTGGTACCATCTGAAAACTACAATCTAGCAATTTTACGTCTAAGAAAATACAACAGAAATGTACACATAAGTGTATATATGCACACATATGTGCATGCATATGTTTACAGAGCTGTATAGCTACATTCTACATAACAACATGTAGGGCAACAGTAGGCCACATATCCACTGGTGGTCCCCCGAGCCTACCCACTAATGACAGAACTAAAAATACTCAGTAATGTTCTCACAACTAAGTTGTTGAGAACATATACATATGTATTAATATTCATTCACCAAAAGCCATGAACAAACATATTCATGTAGTACTATTGATAATGACAATATGGGCACAATCAGACATTCATCATAGTATCAGGGATACCCACTGTGGTTTGTTAATAATATGGAACACTACTGCACTTTCCAGGAAAATAGCACAAAACACGGATGAATGTTACAAATAGAAAGGAGTAAAAGAAGCCAAACTACAAAGGGAAAAAATCTGCATGATTCCCTTTATGGTAAGTTTAAAACAGGGAAAGCTCATCTATTATCAAATAGATCAAAACAGCATCCATCCTTTGGTGGGTAGTGAGTGACAAGAAAACACTTGGAGCATCTTTGGGAGATTGTTTACAGGCTGTATACACCTTGTGCTGAGCCCATCATGTATATTATAGGTCTGTAAAACACTATGAAAAATAAGGTAATAACAATTACTTTAAAAGTCATTTTTTAACTAGAAGAAAATGAACTTTTATTCAAATAGGTTGACTTTCCACCAACAATTTTCAGTGCCTTTGTCTCTGCTACAAAAAAAAAATCGAAAAGCCACATATAGACTTCTGCACACATTCTCACTACATCTGAAGATATGGCAGACATGCAACATTATACTACTACCATAGAAAAGAAATATGCTTTCAAAATTTCTTTAATTTGTCAAAGTTGATACTCTTTGAGACTGAGTCTTAAGATGGATTTGTATTTTATGAATATAGCGAATGGAATCACTTTTTATAAGAAATAAAACTTATTAATGAAACAGAAATGGTGGAAGTTAGGAGCAAAGGGCTTGTGAAAAACAAGCACAAAAAACTCAGCAAATGCACAATTTGGAATTAGTATTCCAGGGCTGTAATTCCCAGTAACTGCCAAAGCTCTAGGTCAGAGAAGAAGGCACGGAGGGAGTCCAAGACAAGTTCTGGGTCTGAACTGTGAGGGAAACAAAACTCTGGTAGATGAGCAAAAGCCACTCTTAGGTCACAAGAGGAGTGACTTGCACTTCCTGACCCAAAACAGGAAACAGTGGCTGGGTGTAGGGAGTCTTGAGTACATAAGGAAATGACCTCAGCTGGCCTAGGACAAGAGGATGTGGCCTAGCTCTGCTTAGACCTGCAAGTAAGTATGAGCAGCCAGGTTAACCCAGGGTTCTTCCTCTGCAGTGAGCCAACCTCTAAATACACATACTCCTCTGCTGGTCTATTTAAATACTTTCCTTCAATGATCAGGACTCCTGAAACTTTCGATTCTGCCAGTCTACAGCCAAATGTAGCTTGAGAGCCCACAAACCTCTCACCTCAATTGCCTATAATAGACAGCAAGAAATAAACCTGAACTTGAAGAACACCGAGGATTTTTACCATGCAATAATCTCTGGTGATTTTTGGAAGACTATAAAAAGACAGGTGCTCAAACATCCTTTGTGAATGCTGCTACTCTCTGGAGAAAAGGACCTTCCTAACTGTGGGCTTCTGCAAAAGAAACACATGTGCTGCCCCAAGGACAGGAAAACATGGTGAGTGTAAGGGACACAGGGAAAGTCAAGCAGCAAACTGCTGGCATGGATGTCTGAAGCACCCAATAAGAGCATGTGCACGTTCTCCAGGTCCTTTAGTTTCCGCCCTGTTGGCCACCATTCCTCCCCTCTTTCTCTAGTCATAGAGATCACTCACATCTTCACTCTGACATTACAATTACAGTATAGTGAATGAGATTACACAGAAAAAAGCTTGACACCTATTCTGCACTTAAAAAAAAAAAAAAAATCAACGTGTTCCAGAATCTATACAAGGACTGCTCCCTTTACCACCCAGAACCAGTAGAGGTCCTCCCTGGGAGACTCATTCCCCTTCCCAGAATGAAGCTACTTGTTAACTGCAGGGGTATAACTACAGATGATGGCTGCTGAGTGTTGCAGAGGACCACTGACATGTTTAGCAAAAGGTTGGGTCTTTTTTCTGGGAAGCATTATCATGTTCTCCAGGGTAATAACTATGTATTTCCTGTATTTAAGAGAACTTCAGCAAGGAGAAGTTCTGTAAGACAGAACAAATACTTCAACTACAGACAGAGAGAAAACAGCTCCAAGCTAGACCAAAATCATTCCCACAGGATGTCTGTTTGAAAATACCCTTAAAGGTATCAGCACCTAAACATGCCAGCATCATTAGCATGCTTGGGGCACCAGGAACCTTGTGTAGTTTCATATAAGTTTATGAAAGGGGCAGGAGCTGTGACAAGTGCCTGGAAACAACTTTCTGACTACAATTATGGCAAGACACTAAAGTACTTCTTTATCAAGATCCCTGCACACATGGGAGTGGTGGGAAGAGAAAAGATAATGGCAGTGGCCCCGATCCAATCCCTGATTGAGACACAGCAAATCATATCACAGAGACATGATCCTAGCCTGGCTCAACAGTGTAATCATCACTCTGAAAAAATCTGAAAAACTTTGGCCAGGTCATCATCTCCTGGGACAATAATGAGACAAAGGCTCCTTTGGCCAAGCAATCACCATTAGATCTGAGGAATGGGAGGACAGTCCCAAGGGGAAGATGTTCTGTTACCCACAGACTGTCATTCTGTTACAAGCTACTTCCCCTAAACTGCTCACATCAGGACACAAGTCTTAGCTGGCCAAAGAGAAGTTCTTAACTGTCTAAGACTTGCACATCAAACAATCACAACTGACTCTGGGTAATAAGTGGACAACCACTATCAGCTGGCTCGTTTTCTAGGAGTCAAAAGAGAGCATCTCAACTCTTCTCCCAACCCCTGCCCTGCTCACCATGACCAAAAGTATCCTAGAAGTCTTGAGAAAAATCTACTAGAGCTCCAATCTTCTCTCCAGGGTCTTTCGGTAAAGGTGAGTAAGCTTGCCAACAGTCATGAAAGAAATCTGCAGCCCAAGGTGAGGCTATGCAATAAGAATTCCAGATGGGGAGGGGGGGGAGGGAGGATATAGATGGGTGGATAAATGGAAAACTGGTGATAGTTTCCTTAGTGTGGATGAAGCCTAGTCTCCAAGGACAGAGCCTGGGACCCCTGCAGGACAAGCCAACAAACTTCTGTCTTTGGAAACCAAAAGATGCTATGTAACCTCAAGCTTGCCCAGCATAGGTGACATTAAACAGAAACAATGCTGACCGCATTGCTGACTATAAATCTAGTCCACTCAGCTGGGTTTGGCCTCCTCCAGGCCGGCCCCCCAACAGCTACAGTTTTGCTAAATTTAGGGCTGCTCCCAGCCACCCCAGCGACTCGGCACTTCGTGTCCATTTCAGGTTCAGCTGGGGACAGAGAGGAACAGAACTTGTTGAGATCTGCCCTCATGTGACCCTCTCTCTTCCCCACTGAAGGCAGGGACCCAGGAGAGCAGAAGATGTGAGTAACCAGTCAGAGATTTCCTGAGTTTTGTGAGTAGGCTCTGCACTCAAGGTTTACTCAGAGGAAATGGCTGTCAGCATTTCGCCCTACCAAGTCTGCTCCTCCCCACATGAGTGTTCCTCTCTAGGAGTCCCACATACTGTTAGGAGCAGGATAGGACACCTCGTCACCAAATGAGTGGATAAAGAATCACCCTCCATATAGGGATAGAAGAGGGCCCTGCTATGGATCCCTGAATAATGTAGAGACAGAATATACTCAGTCAAATGCTAGACACCTTTAAGTACAGAAATTAAGCTTCAGTCCTTAAACTAGACTCCGAAGCAGAATAAACCAGGAAGCCCTGAAATTCCTAACACCCTGCAACCTCTGTGTAAACCAAAAGACCACTGGGTACCTAGTCTGGGCTTTAAACATTTTAGGAGACTCAAGAACCTCTGCACAAGTTTGTCAAGCACAGATTTGAGAATTCAGATTCTACCTTCTAGGAACTCAACCTTCAAGATGCCCTAACATGATTCCAGAAATAATCACTTTCTGCTATGTCACTATGGGTAATTTATTTCATCTTTGCTAGTTATAAATTGCCTACTAAACATTAAGCACCTTTGACAAATTGCTGAACAATGATATGTAGCAAATGCTCAGTAAGAATTGAGAATCATTTCAAGAACATGTAGGAGGAAAAGGAGGAACCCAAGAGCTAGATTTACGTTATAAAATGAGCAAGTACATGAGACTGATAGACACGAACAAGACATAGGGCTCCTACTGTCTGAACACGGCTGACCTAGCCATCCTCTATTCCAGTTCCTACCTTCCTCCCATGTTCTGTGCTTGCCCTCACCCCAATTCTAAATCCTACAATTCGGAGACTCGGGCTGTCTCTCTTCTCCATGTTTCTAACAAAACCCCGTGCTTATGATTTTGGAGTTTTATAATCTGCTGCATGAACAAACAGCTACCAGTCAAACAGAATTCTTGGCCTGTAAATGAACGTTTCAGCAGGGCTTAATTAGTCTTGCACCTCAAATAAAATCGAAGTAACATGAGAAAAGGCCTAATACTCAAACTTCTGAGTTTTCGTCACATATGTGAGATGCAAGCACATGTTTTGCAGAGTTAACTGTGTATCAGCAGGTATTCAGGCTTACTGCTCAGGGAAACAGGACCAGTACCCAAGACCTATAGCACTGTGAGTCTCCATTCAATCACAACAAGGACACATCATTGCCCCGTTCCATCATACAAGGCCCTACTCACCCACTCCTAGACCCTATGGCTCCTGCCATCAAATCAGCAACCCCCTTGATTTACTGAACCCCATAACAGCCAGTCAAAGCTCAGTTCTGCCCACAAGTCCAGAGCAGCTGGCTGCTCACAAGCTGTAAGCTTCTTACAGATTAAAGATCCTAATTTAAACCTCTGTTTGAGATACAGCATGTGGGTCAGTACTCTGCAGGCCCATTGGCACAGAAAAGCAGCCACGATCTGAGAAATGCTGGAGGTGGGGGGTGGGGCTAAACACAAGGAGCCTGAGCAACTCCGATTATCTGAGACATCAGTGACATCACCAGGAAAAGTCAGCTCACTACCATCTACCTAAGAATGTGAATGTGAATTCCACCACCTTCCTCAGTGAATCCCAGAAGCATAGCACTAGCAAAGCAAAGTTAGAAAGTTTTTTTTTCCTAGTTTAGACCTATATATGTGGAGAATATTTCTGCTAGGAAAAAAATAAATAAATCTTAGAAACCAAAGAAATAGTTATTAAAGCAGAAAGCAAGGGCTGGAGCTAAACCTCTGTATTGTAGGAAACTCTTCAGTTTCTGAAACATTTGTTCCTAAAGTTGGCTTTGTGTGGTCTCTCTCCGCAGCTCCTCTGCATCAGGAAGCATCCCACATGGGTAAACAGCCTCAGACCTACCTAGAGTTTTTGTCCTTTTGTTCTTGTTTTTAGACACAGGGTTTCTCTGAGTAGCCCGTCCTGGAACTTGCTCTGTAGACCAGGCTGGCCTGGAGCTCACAGAGATCTGCCTGCCTCTGCCTCCCGAGTGCTGGGTTTAAAGGCATGTGCACCACTACCTAGCTTTTCTTTTTCTTTCTTTCTTTCTTTTTTCTTTTTTTAAGCTCTCACTACAGTTGCTTCCATAGAGAGAGCATTCTGGGTAAGTAGCTGGAACCTTCAGTCTATGCTAAGAACACAGGGACCCCTTCAAGAAGATATTCCTATATATTATAGAGCTTCACCCATCATAAGGCCCAGGTTAAATGGAATTCCTTTACCCCTGTGTGTATCTCTATATATACACACAAAAAGAAGCAATACTTCATGAAATAATACCTTTATCATATAGTATGCATTTCAATTTTTCTATTACATATACATGTACTTTTTACTAATATTTAACTACACAAAAAAGAAGTTTTTCCATATACATTCCTATTTTCTAATGCTGGTCTCCCATTACATTGATTTCATCCCACTCCTCTATTAAGAACTTTCTCTGCAATATCCTCAGCTTCCCAGGGACCCAGGACCTTTGTCCTCTTGCCCAATGATGCCTCTGGTGCTAGTCTAGCTACTAAGCACAAGTAGATTCCTAGCCAACATGCTTGACCAGCTGCAGCACTTATCATCTACTGTAGTCCCAGAACTGAACAGATCTGTGACACCAGACAGAAAGGCCATGTGCTGTCCCTGTGTTCACCTCTAACAGCCTAGTTGTATATCAGACATGCCACAAAATGTTGTGTTTGTTAATGTTAGTTAAATAGAGACAATTTTAAAGTTTCTTTTAAAACAACAGGATAAAATAATTCATTTAAAACCTATCTTTAGCTTAGTCATTTTTACAAGTAGCCTATGAAATTTTGCCACTTCCTCCACTAAACCCTGATGGTTCTAATAGTAGAGGAATTCTCCAAAGCCCAGACTACAGTAGTACAACACACTGGTCTTTATATTTGTGTCTACTGCCAACTGGGTATCAGAATAAAAAACCATGTCTTAGAAAATCAATATTCTAGCCTGGCATGACGGGGCATATCTTTAGTCCCAGCAGTGGGCGGTATGGAGAGCCTATAACAAGGTCAAAGGCACTAAGTCTCCTTCCAGCAGCTCACATTTTAGAAGTGTGCTTCTGCTCATAACCATTGGCAACAGTTCCAAATGTATATACCCATAGCCTCTCATATAAACACAATGGTGAAGGGCCCTTCCATGATGTATGCATATGTACCTGGACCACATGGTGAACAAAAAACTAAAAGAATGCAACAAAGAGGTATGTATCACTTCTCTTTAAGAGAGTTGGCTGACAATGAAGTATTGTAGAAACTTCTGTACAGCAGAAAAGAAAACAAGCATGAAAAGACAACCTGTAGAACTTGAGAAAATGTTGGCAAACTATTTACCAGCCAGAATCAACATCTAGAACATATAAAGAACTCAAACAGCTCAACAGCAGAAAACAAATAGTCTGATTGTAAAATGGGAAAATGACCTAAACAAACATTGCTTTTAAAAAGACAAACAGCCAACAAGTATTTGAGACAATGTTCAATGTTACTTACTGATCATCAGAGAAATATAAACCAAATGGAATATCATCTCACCCTAATGAGAATGGATATTATCAAAAGCACAAAATAATAATAGTAGTTGTACTAGTGCTATTAGTAATAATAGTAACAGTAGTAGTAAATGCCAAAAAAAGATAAAGTGAAAAGGTAACTATCACACTGTTGTTGGTAGAACTATAAATTAGTACAGCTATCGTAGAAAACTGTATTCAGCTTTAGTAAAAATAAAAAAAAATTTAAAAAACTAGAAGGAAGCCAGGCATCACAAGTGCAGGCCTGCAATGCCAGCACTCAGGAGGCTGGGACAGGAGGATCATGAATTCTTGACTAGTCTGGACTACATCTCAAAAAACAAAACAAAACAAACAAAAAGTACCCTGGAAGTAAAACTACCACATAATGCAGTAATCCCAGTACAAGAAATATAAAGTGTGTATGTTTACTGTAGCACTAGTCATAATAGCCAAAAGAGAATCAACCTCAATGTCCATCAATGAGGGAACAGACAAGACAAAAAAAAAAAAATGTGCGTGTGTGTGTGTGTGTGTGTGTGTGTGTGTGTGTGTGTGCGCGCACACACACACACACACACACACACAGAAATATTATTTCACTACAAAAGACCAAAATCCTGTTATTTGAAGCCATATGACCTAGAAGATATTACATTAAGTGACATAAGCCAGGCACAGGAAGATGAACACACATTCTCACTGGCATGTGGAAACTGCAATGTTGACTTTACAGATGCAGAAAGTCAAACAGTGTTAGCAAAGGGTCAAAGTACGGAAAGTAGACAATTCATGAAGGTGCAAGGTGCAGTAAGATAGACAAAAAAACTTCTAATCTGCAGTGAAATAGGGCAACTACAGCTGACAATGGTTTACTGTATAATTCAGAACAGATAGCATAGGACTGACTGACTGGCTGGTGTTGCAAAGAGGATTCTGACTGTTTCTAACATAAAAAAAATTATATTTGAGAAGACAATACATCAGTGATCATGACTGGAATACCAGCATCCCCCCAAATATATACAATTATATCTGTTTATGTGTATGTATACATATAGACATTCATGTATATGTGCTTTAAATGTCTAAGCTGGCTACTCTAACTACCATGGCTACCTCTTCCAGAATGTTCTTCTAGCAGCCTTCCAGAGCAGTGTCAACCTCCTAAGTCACAGCATGGCCATCCCTGAAATGGTCGCATTATGAAACTAGAAGAACATGCGGTCAATAAATGTCTCAGTGCTGTTTTCTCTAGCATTACAGAAATCATTCCAGCAGCTACCAAATAAATCTGTTCTGGCAGACTTTGTTGTCTATGAAACACTGCTTTATAGTTCTGGGTCATAGGACTATATGAAGCCCGTGAAGCAATAAATGTTGGTGAAATTCAGGTCTTTAAAAATGAAGAACAACAAAGACAAAGGGTAATTTGGGCAAGAACCTCTGAGTGAGCATGTCTAAGGAGGGACCTTAAAATGAAGATTAAAAATACTAGAATGTCTTTATTTTGCTGAAAATAATAAGTCAAACTAAACTATTATTTACTTTGTTTATGGACACAGACATGATGCTTAAATTTGTGTGGCTACTGTCACATAATGTACATAGGATCCCAAGGGCAAAAGAGGGGCAATGGCATACATGTGCAAACTTACATACACTCTCTCCAGCACAATGAATGAGTGAAGATAAGCTGCTACACAGTTCCTGGCTGACTCACAAAATATAGAGGAAGTAGCTCAACTTACAAAAGAATTACACTTTTTTTTTTTTTTTAGCTAGGAGAGTTTAAAAATTTGATGACCTCTTCTATAATGAATGCCTGTCAGTAGTCAGTAGAACATTATTTAAAGAATATCTTTAAAGAAGTAAATATTAAATCTTTCCCTTTCAAGTGAAAGCGAGTTTTTAAACATGGATAAAAGCCATTATTCCTTAAAATAATGTTTTGAAAACGAGCTCTTAGACATTGCTAATTTCAATTTAAGGACATATCTAAAATCTATCTGTATAAAAATATTTTCCTCAAATGAATGGTTTTGAATCAGTTATTAAACATAAAAATACACAAACTCTCCCAATGAGTTTGTAACTATTGGTATCTAGAAATACTAAAACTAACATACTCGCTGAGTTTCAGAAACTGATAGATTTATTACATAGAATCTAGGACTTTCTTGACACATACATATTTGTGAAGTCTCTATAAAAAAGAAATGTACCCGCATGAACCAGACCTTTAAACTACTAGATGTCACCAACACATTGCAAAACTGAGGCACCGGAGAAGCACCTCCATTTTGTATCATAAAGATAAAATAAAGTTCAGTTTCACATTCCTGGCAGGGGCTTACCCAGTTCCAGGAAAGAATAAGCTAAGCTCTAATCTAAGGACATCTGGAGGATCCAACCCTAAGGCAGTAAAACGGCCACTCCACCGAGGTGAGGTCAAGGAATGTTAAACTGTGGATAACAATCAGCAGTACACTTGTACCCTAGTCCCCAAGTAACCCTGCCTTGTGGTTTTGCGTTTAAAAAGCTTGTGTAATTTAGAGTGCTCAGATTTTCCTTGCCTTGCTAAGTTGGGTGTAAGGAACAGGCTCCCTGCCTGGCTGGTATCATGCTGACAATAAACCTTGCGGTTGCATTTGGGACATCTCTGTCTCTGATGGTCTCTCTGGGGGTCGAGCTTTGGGCAGAACAAAAACAATACAGTATACTCATTTGCACTATTCTTACTAATAAATATTCTTAGTCATTCATTTCATTTAATTACTCAACAAATGTCTATCTCCTGCAGGCACTGCCTCTGCTCTGAAATAAAGCAAGGTATAAAACTGACAAAAATCATGGATCATATAACTCTTGTTCCAATGAACAAAGAGAAAAAAGATACTGATGGAAATTGTCTTAATTGTTCTGTTGCTGTGAAGAGACACCCATGACCACAGCAACTCTTATAAAGGAAAGCATTTAATTGGGACTTGTTATAGTTTCAGAGGTTTAGTCCATTATCATCATAGCAACATGTAGACAGACATGGTGCTGGAAAGTAGCTAAGAGTTTTCTACATCTTGATCCACAGGTAGAGACACTGGGCCTGGCTTATGCTTTGGGAAACCCCAAAACCTACCCCCATTGATACACTTCCTCCAACAAGACCACATCTACCCCAACATAACACCCCCTAATCCCTCCCAAGTATTGCTAGTCCCTAATGACTAAGCATTCAGATATATAAGCCTTGAATATTCTTACTCAAACCACCAAAAAATATTTAGTATATTAAAAAGTGATAGATAAAAAGCAATGTGTGAAGGGGTACAGAGAATGCTAGAGAATGTTAAGAGCTGGGGAGGCCCTGAGAAGGTAAGACACATAGGAAGTAAGAAGAAAAAAAAAAAAAATAGGCTGAGTTAGGAAAAGATTCCAAACAGAGAGAGCTAGAAACTAACAAAGTGCTTGAGTAACATGAAGGAAGCCAATGATGATGGCATAAAGTGTAGGGAAAAAAAAAGCATGAAGACAGAGATGCAGTAGCCTAAGAGCTGGGTCCTATAGTCCTGTTTGTACCACATGGCAGTTACTAGCTACAACTGGAGATGTGCTATGACTTAGCACAATGAACTAAACAAGAACAATGTAACCCACTTCAGCAATAAAAACACCGCTGACATACAAGCTTAATTGAAAAACATGACTACAATTAATTTCAACAGCTTTATTTCCTTTGCCAGATATTCTAAAACTACCTGTGTGATTCTCCAATGCTTCTCACACTGTGTCTCTGTTTTACAGTAATAATACAAGCAACAGTGTCCTGGGAACCTCATCAAGGACCATGGTATTTACTGAGTGAGATGGAAAGCTACAACTGGGGTTTCAGTACATCAGAGCATAATATAACTTCTGCTTCACAGGAAGATTCTGGTTGCTGTGAGGACTCCAGCCTGTGAGGGACAGAGAAGCAGAGATGGCAACAACTGGCCAACGTGTTAGCAGGGGAAGCACTTCTGACAGGTCAGATGTGGGGATATTTTACAGATAAAACCAGATTTGAACATGGGTAGCATAGAGGACCACAAGAATGAGAAAAGTAAAAAGAAAGAAGTAAGAATACAAGGTGTTCTAATAATTACCTAAAAGGATAGTATTTCTATCACTGTGAAGGGAAAACCAAATAGAAAAGTCAGTTTGGGGCATAGTCAATGGTGAATATCTACTAGTATCAATACTGAGATGTTGAACCAGCAGACCCATACACAAGTCACAACTCAGGAGGAAGCCAGGATTAGAGAAGAAATTGGGAAGCATCATCATATAAACTTTAACTTTTCATTAGGGAAAATATATAACATAAATAAAATTATAGAGAAATTAGTAAAGTAAAACTCATCAAGCAACTTCAGAAACAATCAATGCATAGTCATTGCTATTTCTTTTCTGTAACTATTCTGAAATGAACTGGAGACATTATTTGTAAAGAAGATATTTAAAGACTGGTTGTGGAAAACACTCACAGTGAGGATGTAGACGATGATGAAGGATAGAAAACTGAAAATTGGTGATCAGTGAAGGCAATAAGAGAGCAGAAACAGATGCCTTGAAAATGAAATGAAGAAAACCTCAAGGAAAATGGTAAAAACCAGCTTTGTCAAACACTGCTAAAGAGCCACCCAATGAAGTCAAATCCCAAGTACTCATTGGGGGAAGGTCAGGAGCATGTTAATCAAGAGTGGTGGGGTTCAGGTGAACATGAAAACTGAGAGTAAAGAAGTCTAAAAAGTAGAATCTGGGGCTTCTTTAAAATGAGAAAACAGTAGCCAGTGAAAAAGATTCAATAGTGGGAAAACTGGTGATGTGAGTGGGTAGGGGCCTGGGCAATGTCCTGAACATGCAAGAAGGGAGGACACCCAGAAGACAGGGGCTCTCTAGGCTAGAACTATGACTACCAAACAGAGGAAGAAAGTATAACATATCATAGCCACTGACAACTTTCAATGTTATGTTTTACTATGTATTATTAATACAGAAATGTTGTGTATAACATATACACAAGAAGATACTTAAAAGTATAACTGATATGTGCATGTATCAAAATATTTAGGAAAAAATCAAATTCTAAACCATGTAACCTTCAATGACTTGAGACATGTATCACACTAAATTTAAAATATTATGTATTATCCTAAGTATATAATAGAGAGCATATGAATGTTAAAAGTATACTGGGCTTTACATCTGAGAATATAGTTTTACTAAAAAGTAATTTTAAAAATTGCACAAATATTCTAATATTTCAATTTAATATTGAAATTAAACTAAAAATGCAAAAAAATCTAATAATACCTAAGAATCACAAGTTATTGTTAAAATCTGGAGAAGTTATTTACATAGAAAAATGTAAATTACTAGCATAAGCCTGAATTGTATCAGCAGATCTTGTTCCTGGAGTAGCATAGATGTGTAACAATGTACAGCTTCAGCAAAGAGCAGCACATTGAAAATGTGGAACTGTCACCTGACCAGCTGTAGGTTGAACAGGCAAGAGCCCAACCCAATCCACAGCCAGCAAAATTATGGCTCTAACTAGCTCTAATAAAGCAGCACCACTGGGCACTTGCCAAGACCTTTACGAACTGGGAAGAGCTTTTTAAATGTTTTCATTTAGCCTCTCTGCTATCCATTAGTAAGCGCACCACTTTAACTGTCATAGCTACATACATTCAAGCCAGAGTGTTAAATGCAAGAGCAAAGCAGTGCCACTACAAAGGGCAAGTTACAGGACTATGAAAAGGAGGCAAGCCACTAAAACCATGCCTGTTTTTGGTGTGGGATGTCTTTTTGTATGCTGTGAATTATCAATGGATAATAAAGAAATTGTTTTGGCCTATGGCAAGCCAACTTATAGACAGGCAGGAAATCCAAACATAGATAAACAGGAAGAAGGGTGGAGTCAGACAGAGACACTGTGAGCTGAGGAGGAAGATGTAAAGGAATTCAGGTAAGCCATGGGCCACGTGGCAAGACACAGACTAATAGAAATGTGTTAAGTTGTAAGAGCTAGCACGGAATATGCCTAAGCCATAGGTCAACAGCATATAATTAATATAAGACTTTATGTGATTATTTGGTACCAAGCAGCTGTGGGCCATTTATTTGGGACGGCTGGTCCAGATCTCAAAGCTAGTCTGGGCCAGAAACTTCTTACTACGTGTCTTCTTATAGACACCTCTCATCAACCATGTGAAATGACAGGATGAATCCATGAACCTTAGGCTCTAAAACATGTCAGATTAAGCAACACAGAAGTGACAGCCATAGACATATAGTACACAAGAAAAGCTGATGGTAGTTCTGTTTAGAATGTATTATCCATGACAGTGAGGCCATGATCATCTTCTCACAGGCTGTCTGTCCAAGGTCAATACAATGCCTGGCACAGAGCAGGACCTCAAGAATAGTTAGCTGGACCCGGTGTCATATGTCTATGATTTCTGCACTTGGGAGCCAGAGTGGTCTATGTAGTAGGTTCCAAACCAATCAGGGCTACAAGGCAACACAAGAACAAGGAAGAAAAAGGGGGTGGGGAGCTGAGAAGGAAGGAGAGAAAAAGGGTTATCGAAGGAAATAATAGATAACCAAGAAACCATAAACACTGTAAGAATAACAATGTTTGAACAAAGCTCAGGAAACCTGCTCTGGCAATTGATTGGGGATAAAGGTAAGCAACTAAGCAAAGCTAAAATGTAAAACTATGAAGCATATTCTTTATTAAAAAGCAATTTTCAAGTTATTAACTGAATAAAACATGAATCCTGCTTACACCATGACTTAAAAAAGAATTTTGTTTTTTAATGAACCATCAGGGAAATTTGAACACATACTGTAAAACAAGTCATATTTAGGGATATCTTTGCTTATTCAAGGTGTGGTAACACAGAGTTAAATTCTTAAAATAAGCTATCAGGAAGAGATCTATATAATAACAGTCTATACAAATATGCTATCATGCTTAAGATATGCTATAACTCCAGGATGAGGGAGTGAGGTGAGGGGATACAAATGGACATTTTAGTAAGAAAGACCGAATTCTGACTACCTGTAGAAACACTGGGCAAGAGGAACATAGAGGTTTATGCTCTATCTCTACCTTTATAAAGTGAAATAAATACTGTAAATACTTACATGGAGCAGCCATAAAACCTGTGCATTTGCCCCACCACAGACAAATTACTGAGTGGCATTTGGGGACATACACTGATAGTTTTTCAATAGAACAGAATTCTGTCTTTTCTCCATCCCTGCCAACCTGTTCACCTAAGAATCATGGGCTTCTTATCTTTTTATTCATGCTAGTCCACTGACACCTCACACTAGCTTCTATCTCCTGTGCAGTTCCTTTTTCTGTCACACTAGCTTTCTTTGCTTTATTACCCTAGTGCACTGCAGTAACTGAGGGTGCTAAGCCTTTGACCCATCTCTTGGTATCATCACAACCCACTATTCTCATAGCTCCACTGACACTGGAGTCTCTCATGCCCATGTAGCTTCTACTTCTTCTCTATCCTTTTTCTTAAATGTTGTCATATTACCAGTACACCCTAGAACGTCAATCTTCTCCCCAAACATGTCACTCTTGACACTATGGGTTCCTCTCTTACTCAAGTGCTTTCTGCACATTTCCACGGCAAACCAAGTAAGAATGGGTCAGCCAATTAATTAAGTGGATTCCTATTGTGTGCCAAATCCTGAAACCAGCACAAAGGTGATAGAAACAATGTGACAGATGCAGACATCCTCTAAACTGCATAATCTACCACAAATTGACTTAGTTAGGGTTCCTATTTCTGTGAAGACACACCACGACCACAGCAACTCTTATAAAGGAAAACATTTAATGGGGGCTGGCTTACAGTTTTGAAGGATTAGTCCATTATCGTCATGGCAGGAAGCATGGAAGTGTGCAGGCAGACATGCTGCTGAAGAGGAGCTACATCTTGATCTGCAGACAACAGAAAAAGTCTGTGTCACTAGGTCTAGCTTGAGCATATATGATCTCAAAGCCCACCTTCACAGTGACACACTTCCTCCTACAAGGCCACACCTCCAAACAGTGCCACTCCCTATGGGCCAAACATTCAAACACAGAAGTCCAAGGGGGCCATTCCTATTCAAACTTGGTCAGAATAAGAATGTTCAAATGTCCATGAACCTTTCAGACAAGACTGTAAGCGCTTTACTTCTCTGTTTCCTCAGAAGTTCACATACTGCCCAACGTAGATCCTTAATAAATATCCAGATAATGAAATCAGTAACTCAAGTCAATGCATTTGTCTCAACAGTGTTTAAATCTCTATAGTACAGGGGCATCTTTACTCTACAAATGAAAGGTAGAAAGGGTGTTTGATGAGGCCTTTTGAAGTATCAGGAGACGAAGAGGAAGCTCCTGGTGTCAGTCTTACCAATGTCAGCTAAAAGCAACTCTGGGTGTGTTTTTGCTATTCTGGATCCTTTGTTCCTTCCTCTCAGTAACACCACCTCCTTTCTCTCTCCCAGCTGTTAATGGGAAGAAACCTGCTGCCCCTTCTCTCCCCACTGATCAGAGCATATAGTTTCCTCTTGCCACCAGCCTCTTTCAGTTCCTATCTCAACCCTACATCAAACTTCTTCAGCTGCTGTGCTGATGCTAGCTCATAGCACTACCTCTTACATCAGTCCCATTACCAGCCAGGGGCTTTACCAAGATTCCAGGCTGAGGACCAGGTCAACAAGGGGGAATCAGGAAATAAAAAGGCTGTAGGAAGTTGAACTGTAAGAAACCTTGGGGGCTGATTCCAGACCCAAGATGACACGCCACCCCTCCCACAATCCCAAGCCTAGGCCTTGTTCTAACACTGCAGACAGACACCATGATCAGATAAGACACACAGGCTGGTCTTTTTTTTTTTTTTTTTTTTTTTTTTTTTTTGTCCTTGGGACAGAGAGCAAAGTAAAACTTCCAGAAAATATCCTGCAGGACACTGAAGAACTCATTAGTACTCCTTCTTCTGGCCCAATATTGGGTTGGAGTCACTCTAGCTCCTCCACACAAACCTGAGAATCAGGCACAACAACTTTTCAAACCATGGCCACAATCCAGCTCTGCTCAGGAACCCTAGACAGAGGGGAGCACCTTCCAGGCTCCTCAGAAAGGGCTTGGAAAGAAAGCAGTTTCCCATTACAGAACTATTCTCCTTTCTTCTCATGAGGTCACTGTAAACATTAATACACAATCTTCAAGAATCTTTGAGATCTAAACCAGTCCAAGAAAGAAATCCCAGTGAAGACTCATGTGCTCTAATGGTAGCCCTACAGCAAGGTTTCAAATTTTATCTTTAATGTCTTAAAGGACAATTTGGTAAATACTTCAAGCTTGCAGGTCATATGGATGTTGTACGTACTTGACCATGTCTTTGTGGTAATATATAAGCAACAGGCTTTTCTAAATGTCCAGTAAAGTACAGAAATAAGCACCTGGTCTTTAGGCCATAGTTGTGTTCACTAGAATCTGCTCTCTTAACATTTCATGTTTCATAGAGTAATAGAAGTCATCATGTATCTATGTACCCCTACTATGAGATTCAGGTCTCCATTTCTGCTACTTGCTCTATAAGGCACTAAAAAAGACCAGACTATTTATTCTAAAAAACAGACCTGGAATCAGAAACTTAAGCAAAGTGGAAATGGCTACAGACATCAATTCTGGAGGCTTTAGAGAAGGAAAAACTCAATTCCTTATACTAGATGCTAAGGCCTAGAAACTAAAGTGATAAATCTAAGATGGTGTAGCTGGCAAAGGTCCCCTGATTCTGCACTCCTACTCAGTAAGTGATAGAAAGAAAGCATGTCAACAGCACTTCCTGAACCTTTAAGTCAGTGCTTCTCAACCTTCCTACTGCTGTGACCATTAAACACAGCTCCTCATGTTGTGGCGATCTCCAACCATAAAATTATTTGGCTTGCTACTTCATAACTGTACTTTTCCTACAGTTATGAATCATAAAAAATATCTGTGTTTTCCAATGGTCTTAGGAAACTCCTGTGAAAATGTCAGTTGACCCCCTCAAATGGGTCACAACCCACAGGCTTGAGAACCATTCGTCTTAGTGAACAGCAAAGGCTAAAGAGCCAATATAGGTAGAGAAGTGCATCAGGCATGCCTCCTAAAAAGAAGAAAGTGTAAATAAAAAAATCTGCATTTTAAAAATAGGTATGATCTGATAGAATCTGTATGTGGTTGACAGAAACTAGCCCAGGAGTCTGAAGGGTCTTGGGATAATAAACAAAAACAAGGCATATACTTGTACTTTCAAGTTCTTACTAGAATCTCTTCCTAGAACTGATTTCCATTTCAAACTCTGTACATATGACCACAAATGTTTCCATACTGATAGCCCAACATCATCCCAAAGATGGCTAAATAAAAATCAAATGTGTCTCCCTTGAAGAAGTTTGAATACTAACTTTTCTATTTCCACCAACCATGAAGGCTCAAAATTTTAGCACCTTCTTTCTCCATGTCCTATACCCAAACCAAAATGGCTGCCTGACCTGTTTCCCCCTTCCATTCCCACAGGCTTCACACTAACTCAGACTTCCGGTCTGGTACCTTACCTGTCTTCTGCCTGTACATGCCCCCATGCCAGGCTTATAAAGATGTAGCTATAAGATCCTCCTCCCACACATACATTCTCTTCAAGGTCAAGGCCACTGATACCTCTCTGGCTTCTAAGCTTCCAGAACCTTGCCTAACTTAAGGGGTGCACAATAATTGCTGAATGAATGAACCCTGGTTCTCAGCATGAGGCATGTCACTACTTCCCACAACCCTGAACCCAAAGCAGCACATTCTGCAGATCCTCTACCATCTCACTCTCCCCCTTCCACCTATCTAACATTCTGAAAACAACCTCTAGCTTGAAGAGCTGATCAATTCCTGACCTTCTCCATGTTCCTGTCATTGCTGCATCATATCTCTGCCCACGCTTGGCTAGCCCTGAGCAGTGATGACGTTCATGCCCTGCCCCCTCCATGTATTCCAACTCCCACGCAACTGCCAACTGTAGATCTTTAGGGGGATCTAGGGAGATGCAGGAAAGGGGGAGCTGATTTTACGGACAATGAAGGGAATTAAGAGGGTATGGGGGAGTCTTTGATCCTTAGGGGCATTATCCTCCCAATGGGCAGGTTTGGCAATTGAAAGAGAAGGAGGAAGAGAAGGAGGAGGAACCAGATTTTTCCACTGAGCGAAAAGCATGATTTCACCACTGCTTCTGTTGCCCTGGTAACCACGGACAGCCCAGTGGAGAGTACAGTAAAAGAACACCATGTTTATCTTTGCTGTCTGATCCACTTCCCTGTACACCCTTCCCTGACTACCTCTTGTCCCCTAGGCCTGCTCCAAATGTCTTATGATGGCAGCATCCTTCCAGTCTGTTGCTCAAAACCTCAAGGGCAGAGCTAATCCTTACTATCAAACACGATGTATCATGTGTTCTACATCTTGGGGGTTATCTCACTACACCCACCTGTCATGCAAAGTAGCCCCAAGAAGCAACAGCTAGTCTCAAAGCTCAAGAATGTCATTCACACTACCAATCAATCCACTGGGCAAAAAGAAGAAAAGGACAAAATGGAGAAAAGTGCCCAGACAGCATCTTTCTTAGTACTGAATTGCTGGGGTATACTGAGTTCAGTTAAATCTCTCCTGTTCCAAGATCACTAAAAGGATCCTGACTAGGGATGAAATGGGAGAATAGTTACATCCAAAAACCACAGATCCTTTCTCCTACACAGACATATACCTATCAGTGTGACCTCAGAACACAGAGAAAGCTATCACCGTGGGAGATTATATAAGTGTTATATAACATGATGACACCAATAGCACCAACGCAGTTATCCAACGCCAGAGACAGGCCAGGAGTGGAAATCAGCCCAAGGGATGGTTTCTTGCTACCAGTGCCAAAGAAAGCCAGGCCCTTGCTGCTTCAGCCCTGTCTATACCTGCTTCTTCCACCCCAGAGGACAGAGAGACGTGCCTGGTTCTTGCATTCTTCCCCTGGTGGGTGGCAGGTGGGGGCCACAACAACAACACCATCACCCTGGCTAAAGGCAGGCTCTGTAGAGCCTGGCAGGAAGCCTAGACAAGGAAGGGGGAAGGTCCACAGACCCCTCTATCCTGACCTAACAAGCACTGCAGCAGCAACAGGTTTCGCTGGGCCAGCTGTCCTCTGCTCTGTCATTTGCTGTTTCTCTTTAAAAAAATAATAATAAATAAATAAATAAATATGCGGGAAAAGTAATTTTTTTTTTTAAAAAAAAGCATAATGCCAAATCACATCTCTGACTACAGACAAGGCTAAGAAGGAGTCCTGAGTATATTCACTCAGTTTCCCCATAGCCTCACTTCCCCCATAGGAAAGATGACCGACCCACCACTTAGGAAGGTGCAGCATGTAGAGCTGTCCACAACTGTGACTCTATCTGCCCCATCTCTGCAGCTGCCTAGGTGGCCAGAGCAGCGACCTGGAAGGCTTGCTCCTCCCTCCCTCCTCCCCCTTCCTCCCCCCCACCCCCACCCCCGACGGCGCAGGCGTCAGTGGCTGGTGGATATGCACACCGGCCAAGGGGTCGCAGCTGCCCAGTTCAGGGCTCCATTTACATCTCCCACTACCACACCCACGTTATTAATAGGGTGGGGGAACAGCACGGGACCTGCCCAATGGCATCTCATCTGGCTACACCTGAGAGTCCCAAGCTACGCCTTGGCCTTCCTGCAGGCACCTCAGTGCCCCTGGGGAGCTAGATGGAGCAAGCGCCTACCTTTCCAACACGCTGCACTGTCCCTCGCCCCTCAACCACCTGTCTCCGCTTCCCTCCCCGGAAGCCTCTCCAAGTCGCCGCACCCCTGCGCAGCACCACGCTCGCCGCCTACAGGGAAGCTGAGTTGCTGGGCGCCGTTCAGGTTCCTGCGCCCGGGGCTGTGGCCCCTCGGGCCTGCACTGCCCAGGCCGCAGTCGGCGCCCGGCAGCCTGCGAGAGTGCAACGGAGGGTTAGGCGCGGCAAAGCCGGGCATGCAGGGCTCACGCGCGGCTTGCCTAGTTCATCCCACCCCGCAGCTCCTACCTGGGCGGCCGCAGGCTTCCGGCGCAGCACAGCGATCGCGGTGCAGTTCCGCGGTGCAGCTACCCGCGGGAGGCGCAAGGCTGCGGACGGACTCCTCTTCTAGAGCTCCGCCCGCTCTTCCCACGCTCCGCGCCGGCGCCGCGCCACCCTGCGGCCAAATCGGGCGCTGCGCCTGCTGGGAAGGCGGTCGCCTCCGCCCATCCCGGAGAAATGCCGCAGAGGATCTGAGCAGCCAGCCAACCACGTTCTCCTCGCCGCCAATAGACCCGCCCTAACCTGAGGGCGGATCCAGAGCTGTCCGTTTTTCACTGGTCCTGGTTCCTCTGACATTTTGTTCCAAAGTTTCTCTCTCATGACACCACTTGTAAGCAGATGTGGGTCGGGATTGGTGTGCGCCTCAGTCACTCCTGGGGCTTGGTAGAAACACAGATTATGCTTCAGTCTACCTGTAAATTCTTACTCAGGAGATGTTTTCTTGACAGTTTCTTAGACTGGTGTAGAATTAGAGAACTGTGAACCCTCTCTACAGAAAAATGCACACCCATACAAAAGCAGAGTTTTGCATAGTATTTCAGGATATTTTGAAACTTCTCAGTGTCATGACTACCAACTTCAGACCTCGGCAGGTGCCTGTGACAGGTAAGCCACTTAGCAGTTCCTGAACCTACCACCTTGCTGTACTTCTGGGACATCTTCACCAGTCTCTGAGACCATACCTTTTAGTAATCCCAGCGACGAGAATTGTAGACAGAGCATAGGCAGGCAGATTGCAGAGGGGCCTCGTTTCTGGCCAGCTAGCTGATTCTATCTGGAAAAATAAAGTGGAAAGGAGTCGAGGAAGAAACCAGATCACTACTTCTGACCACACATGCTGTCTTCCTCCTTTCCTTAAAGGCCAACATAAAAGCCCCTTCCTCCTTGATGATTTTCTGGCATCATTCTGCTTTTTAACCACTGTTAGATATACATGCACCAGTTGTTATTTCTGTAGTTGATTGTGAATTCTTTTAAGATCAGTGTTTTCCTTCTGCATCTAAGGTAATTAGTTTATTTATTTGACAACAGTTTATAAATATTCAAAAGTGAAGGAATTGAGGGGACTGAGAAGCCCACTGAGATACCCAAAGGAAACTGTGCTCTCCTTCTCTTTGGTTGCTCCAACAGCAATATATATTCTCCCAGGTATAGCTCCATAGCTGGAAAACAGAGCCCTTAAGGTGGCAAGATCTTCTCATTTCTTTTTCTTCTGAACAAAGCAGCTTCAATTCAATGGTTGCTAGCTGAAGTTAGGATACAAGTTCATGCAGAATTCACCTGCCAAGCAGCAGTTATTCTACCACTAGGTCCATGAGTCCAATAAGGAGCACCACCCCCTACCCATTGCACATAAGAGAAGAAATAAGAATGTCAGCATTGATTTTTTTCACTCCCTCCCAGCCAATCACCATGTTCTGTGACTTTTCCTGGGAGATATAAACAAACCAATCCATGACAGCCAAAGAAACTATTCCAATAAAGTTTAGCTTAGGGCTGGAGAGATGGCTCAGTGGTTAAGAGCACTGAGTGCTCTTCCAGAGGACCAGGGTTCAATTCCCAGCACCCACATGGCAGCTCACAACTGTCTGTAACTCTAGCTTGAGGGCAAAATACCACTGTACTAAAAATAAAAACAAATAAATAAATCTTAAAGTTTAGCTTAATTAGTGAATTTATTGGAGTAGCTTATTGGAACATGGATGACTGGAGTTCTTGGCATCATTGAAATGCCCACTCCCACTATGAGTGACAATTCATGAGATCTGCAGTTGTGGAACTTTCTGACCTACTTATAGACAGCTTAGAGTATCTTCTATCCCCAGCTATTGCTACTGCTTATATAAGTTTAAGGAAGGGCCTTGTGATCTATAGTTTTCAAGGGTTCTTGAGACTCCTCAGTTTTGAACCTTGCACATTTAGTTTGCTTTCTTAGTCTTAAGAAGACTGCCTCCAGGAGAGTATGTTACAGTAAGGAAATAACTCTACACTACATCCATGCTCTACTTCCCAAATCAAATTTCATATTTTTTAATAGATTTCCACATTTGTCTCCACTCCAGCTACACTCCCTGCTTCTAGCCTCACCAGGCTCATATCCAGGTCAAAATCTGCTGTGACCTGTATGCGTGTCCTCTTTAAAATTATCTTCAAATTCAGAGATCCAATGTGGTAGTATTAGGGGGTAGAACCTTTGGAATATAATTAGGTCATAAAAGTGAAACTTTTGTAAATGGAATTTGTATCTTTAAAGAAGGGACATTTGCAGGGTCCAAGCTGCACACAAATGAAATCTCAGTACTTTAGAGTCTGAAGCAGGAACGTCATGAGTTCCTGACCAGCTTAGGCTCTATATCTAGAAAAATATAAAAGAATACAACCGGGAACTTGCCCATTCTCACTGTTCTCTACCATTTGGAGAGAAATCAATATGAAAAAAGATTTCTAAAAAGATTTAAAAACCCTACAAAAACAGAAGCTGATCTGTAGAAGGAGGTTTCTGATCAGCCTAGTCCAGACCTGCCCACCACCGCTTATCTGGCCCGGCAATCCCAAACTCCCAAAGAAACACACAGACACTTATATAGCTCTTTCATCTTAATTCAACTCATTTCCATTAATCTGTCCTGCCATATGGCCCGTGGCTTACCTATTCCATTACTTCCTGCTTCATGAGTGGCTGGATCATGTCTCTGTCTGACTCCACCTTCCTTCTCCTACCTATGATCCAATTTCCCTCCTACTTTTACGGTGCCTGCCATAGCCAAATAATCCTTTTATTTCACAGCATACAGAAAGACATTCCCACATCACTGATCTTTACCAGAAACAAACTTTCTAGCACATTGATCTTGGGCTCCTCAGCCTCCAGAAATATGAGAAATAACAACTTTTTGTGTAATCTGTGCAGCCAATGGTTTTCTATTATAGAAGCTCAGAAGAAAGACAACATTCCAAGCTGAAGGGTCTCCAAAAGTATCAATCTCTTCTCTACTTAAAACGACTTGAGAGCCATATCTCTTCACCTGGCTCAGTAGGCATCAAAGATCTGTCCTTCACTGTGTCTCCAGCCTCCCCTCCTGGTGCTTTCCTTTAATTGCACACTCCACTCATACTAAATAGCAGCCTTCTTCCCACTCAACCGAGAACACTCCCTGCTATACCTGTTCAACTTCAGCTATCCCCCTTGACTTCTCTTGCACCTCTGTTCTGAGTTCATTCCTTTTATGACATTAGCCCCTCAATACTGCTACTTACATCCGTGACATCTGCTTTCCCTGCCATGATGAGACCTCTGCACCAGTGTTCTCCATGCCTAGCACAATATCTGATGTTATATAGAAACATGAACATTCTCATTATATAAATGAAAGGTAAAATATAGGACACAGCCAGATAAGAGACCATGAGGCAAATAAAGTAGCACTCTGAAATGCAGTAAGAGCAGGCTTGTTTTGTTCTGTCTGTTTTTGTTTGTTGAGATTATATTTTATGATATAGCCCAAGCAGACTTCAAACTCATAATCTTCCTGCCTCAATCTTCTGAGTGATACGAATACAGGTATGTGTGACATGACTCTTGGATAAAAGACATAGGCAGATTTTAAATACGAGTACCACTCACCATTTTCAAATGATTTTGATCTTTCTGAGTCTTTTGTTTCCTTAACTGAAAAATGGGAGTGTAACACTCAGGGTTGCTCTTGAATGTATGTGGAGGTACTTTACAACTTTAAAATCTTGTCTATCTCTATATGACTCAGTTATATTATATCACTTCACTTGATCCTCAAAGTAATATTCTCATTTGGCAGGTGACATTTTTGATTTGCATATGAGGGAACTTCAGTAGATCAATGGAACACCATTTGCCATAGGTTACCTAGCTAGTCAGCAGGAAATGTGAGTTTGAGGTTGGGTTCCAAGTCACTACCAACCCCTAACCTGCTCCTCTCCTCCGGCCCCAGAGTAGGAAGCAATGTCGGACAGATATGTCACAGTCATGTAGCTAACAAGTGGAGACACAGAACTTCTGAAGGGTTTTTTGATGTATAATATAGTTTGGTTGGGAAAACTTAATCAGAATAGGAAGAAATGGGCTAAAGAGTCATTGACCTTGAGGCTAACCCTATACTTGATATTTTGTTTCCTTTTGTATGCTAATAGGATAATCTCAATTGACAGATCATCTTTATATGTCACTGAACATCTTCAGGCTCCAAGATTACCAGAAGCCGGGGTCTGTTTTCTCCATATTCTCACTTCTGTCCATCACCAACAGCTATCAAACTCTTAACAAATGTGTGTTATGACTTGCAGATGTCTGTCCAAATTAACCTCTCTGAGCCTCCATTATTTTCATTCTATAAAATGGGATTGATAATATCCCAGCACATGGCTATTATGAGAATTAAGCAAGATGATTAAACAGCTGTCGGTGGATTGTTGCTAGTGAAAACACCTGCCTCAACATCCCACTCTGTGTCTGATGGTTTTTATGTTCATAAGATGTCTGTTTACAGACTAAGCAAAGGACAAGGGAGCTTAGGAACTTGGAAAGCACAGGAGGCTTTTGTTCTAATGTTCCTTTCACAGAGATTTGGACACAGTTTTGAGGCTCAGGCCTTTTTTGAACTATTCAATATTGACTTGTGAATCATGTGCAGTAATGTTAGCTGTGTTGATGACTGTTGCCTGAAGCTGTAAATTTATCTGTTATGCAGAATGATTTTTTAAGGTAGAATCTCTCTATGTAGCCAAATTTGACTTCAAACTTGTAATCCTCCTGTCTCGGCCTCCCAAGTATTAGGTTTATAGGCACGTATTACCACACTCTCATACAGAAGGAATTTAATGAGAGACCTTCCCAAGACCTTGGTGGGCAGGAGACCTGGACCAGTGATTGACAAGACAGGAGAGCAAGAACAAAATAGTTTTCTTACTGAACACAGTTAGGGTCAGGGCTCATCTCAGACTTCTTCCTGGGAATTCCCAGAAACAACTAGAAGGCACTTGGAAATATTAATGAAATCATCAAACAAGCTATTATAAATATGAAGGACAGAAATGGCATCAGTCACTTAGAAGAACTAAGTACATATAAGCTCCTTAAGATGAGTGCACTTGAGCAACAGGCAGAGAACCCCTTTGCTGATGAGTCGTCTAACGCCACCTTTGCCATCTTTCTCTTCCCCGTCTTGGGTCAATTTTTTACATAAGGGATGTTGATTGAGAATATAAAGCCAATCTGAAGGCTCTGTCTCTCTCTCTGTCTGTCTCTGTCTCTCTCTCTGTCTCTCTCTGTCCCTCTCTCTGTCTCTCTCTCTGTCTCTCTCTCTGTCTCTCTCTGTCTCTCTGTCTCTCTGTCTCTCTGTCTCTCTCTCTCTCTCTCTCTCTCTCTCTCTCTCTGTGTTCACCGTGGAGGGTGGGGGCGGAGGTGTATCTTGAGCACCCCTGTGCAACTGTCCTTCATGGGTCCTCGTGTGATTCTGGTAGGTTTTTTGTTCTTTAAAGAGTAAATCGTTTTCCCCATCTGTTCAACTTTCTGTTTTGCTTTTTGATAGATGTTCTTTTCCTTGTATCAGGTGCATTTGCCCCAGGCACTAAAAGCTGCGCTTTTAAAACACACAGAAGCCCAGCTGTTTGTATCTGCTTCGTCTTTTTTCCCCTATTTTCTGCCCTGAAGGCTGAGTTTTCTCTGCTTTGGCAGGCTGATAGCATGTAGAAGGGAGAGAACAGTTCTAACTAATCGTCTAATTAGTGATACAAGCCTTTAATAACTGAGTATAGGAAAGTGATTCCATACCCCCAAGTGATTAATTTATTCATTGCTGCTGTGCTGCATGAAGGTAAGCTAGTTACCTTCTAGCTACTGGCAACTTCACTCAATCCCTTTCCTTCATTTCCTTCCTTTCCTTTGCTATAGTGTGCTCAGACAGTATGGAAAAATCAATTCAGCTGACAGGCAGATGTGCTAGGACCTTGATGCCACCATTTCTCACACCATTAGGAACTGTAGGAACTGTGAAAATCCAGCTACTCTTATATGCTGGCTTCTAAAAGGCCCTTTTCTCATTGCCATTTCACCAATGGTTACAGCCTACCAGCTTCGTCTTTCAGAACCAGCCTACTATGGAGCTTAAAAGCATATATTGACATTCAGTGATCTGGTATTTAACCCTGGATGCCTCACTGGCTGTCCAGAGAATCTAAGACAAGTCCCTTGACGTCACTGTGCTTCAGTCTTTCCACTTGTGAAACATTGCTGTGGAACTCTTATTTTGGGGACATGACATGGCCATTGCCATGTTGAAGTCAGAACAGCATTAGTCATTCACAGTTGACCCTCCAAAGATCAGGCCTATTAACATCCCTTCCAAGAAGATGGGGAGGAGGGTAATGGGCCTTTAATTTTAATTGTAGCCATGAAGTCTTTTCCCACCCCATGTTTTATGTAATCTTGCTCCAGTTTCTTGCGTTTTGGAGCGGTGCTGGAGAATATAGGAGTCCAGTTAAAGCAGCACTCAGCCGTTGGCATCTGTGGTGTAATGAAGCTATTTGGTGACGGAGACCTTTGTGAGTCACTCATGTTCCTATATGCAAGCCCAATAAACTCCTTGGTACACCAGGCAGAATGGAATTGCTTTTTTGGCTTGTCATTGTGGCTCTATCTGGGGTGAAGACAGGTTTATTCAAGTCTCCTCAAGAAGAGTCATGTAACAAAGGGGAATCCATTTGTTTCTCACTGAGGTTCATCTTAGGATTCAATGAAATACGTTATATCCAGTTCTTAGGACATACTTAGCCCTCAGTAGCTATTAATATACCTAGTACATACAAAGATAATTTGATGCTAGTAGAATAAATGAGTAGCATAATTTATGAGTAGATTATGAAGCCTTTTAGTTCAAAGAGGTGAAAATAAGAGGAAATGAATAATAAATCAAAATAAAGGGCCTGTAGTTGAGTGCTTATCAATCAACGTCTGTGTTCTGAGCTAATTGCTTCTTGTACATTCTTTCAACTAATTCTTATGTAACCTGATTTTTACCAGCTTTTTTTTTGCTTTCTTTTTAAGTTTTTTATTTTTTATTTATATATTTATTATTTGGTGATTTTACATCATGCACCCCATCAAACTCAGTTATCAGTCCTCTCAGATTCATACCCACTCTTATGATCTCCCCATTTACAAAAAACACTCATTCATGCTGTTCATTTACTTACTGCAGCATAATTAAACCCCCTGTGACCAGACCCTTAAAGAAAACGAGTCCCTCCTCACCCACACCTCTGCCAGAGGCCATCAATGCAGAAGTCAGGCACTGTGTCATTTAGCTTTGTTCTAACCTTGAGCTCCTGTATACAATGTGCTCACTCTCTCGCTCTCTCTGTCTCTATCTCTCTCTGTCTCTCTCTGTCTCTCTCTCTCCACTAATGAGTGAGTACATACCCTGCTTATCTTTCTGAGATTGTGATACCTCACTCAGGAAGATATTTTCCATATCCATCCATTTGCCTGCAAATTTTAGGATATCATTTTTTCTTACTGCTGAGTAGTACTCCATTGTGTAGATGTACCACAGTTTGTTAAAGCATTCTTCAGTTGAGGGACATCTAGGTTGTTTCCAGGTTCTTGCTATTACGAATAATACTGCTATGAACACAGTTGAGCTAATGCTTTGGGGTTGTGAATGTGCACCTTTAGGGTATATGCCTAAACGTGGTATTGCTAGATTCTTCAGGAGATTGATTCCCAGTTTTCTGAGAAACTGCCATACTGCATTCCAGAGTGGCTGAACAAGTTTACACTCCCATCAACAATGGAGGAGTGTTTTTAATCTTAGCCATTCTGACAGGTGTAAGGTGATATCTCAAAGTTGTTTTGATTTGCATTTCTCTGATGGCTAAAGATGTTGAGCACTTTTTCAAGTGCCTTTCAGCCATTTGTAATTCTTCTGGTGAGAATTCCCTTTTTAGTTCTGAACCCCATTTTTTTAAAAAAATATTTTAGTTTTATTTATGTGCATTGGTATGAAGGTGTCAGATCTCTGGAACAGGAGTTACAGACAGTTGTGAGCTGCCATGTGGGTGCTGGGAATTGAACTGGGGTCTTCTGGGAGAGCAGCTAGTGCTCCGAACCCCTGAGCCATCTCTCCAGCCCCTCTGAACCTCATTTTTTAATTGGATTATTAAGGGTTTGGGGCTCTAGTTTCCTGAGTTCTCTATATATTTTAGAGATCAATCCTCTGTCACTTGTAGGGTTGGTAAAAATCTTTTTCCATTCTATAGGCTGTTATTTTGTCTTATTAACTGTGTCTTTGGCCTTACAGAAGCTTCTCAGTTTCAGGAGGTCCCACTTATTGATTGTTGTTCTTAGTGTCTGTGCTACTGGTGTTATATTTAGGAAGTGGTCACCTGTGTCAGTGCATTGGAGGGTATTTCCCACCTTCTTTTCTGTCAAGTTCAGTGTAGCTGGGTTTATGTTGAATTCTTTGATCCACTTGGATTTGAGTTGTGTGCAAGGTGATAGGTTTGGATCTATTTCCATTTTTCTACATACTACCATCCAGTTATGCCAATACCATTTGTTGAAGATACTATCTTTCTTCCATTGGATATTGTTGGCCTCTTTGTCAAAAATCAGGTGTTCATAGGTGTGTGGGTGAATGTCAGGGTCTTCAGTTTGATTCCATTGATCCTCGAATCTGTTTTTATGCCAGTACCAAACTGTTTTTATTACGGGAGCTCTATAATATAATTTGAAGTCGGAGATGTTGATGCCTCCTGAGGTTCTTTTGTTGAGCAAAATTATTTTGACAATCCTGACTTTTTTTATTCCAAATAAAATTGAGTATTGTTCTTTCAAGGTCTGTAAAAAATTGTGTTGTGATTTTGATGGGAATTGTATTGAATCTGTAGATTGCTTTTGGTAAGTTTGCCATTTTCACTATGTTGATCCTATCATCTGGGAACATGGGAGATCTTTCCATTTTCTGATATCCTCTTCAATTCCTTTCTTCAGACCTTTAAAGTTTTTGTCAAACAGATCTGATACTTCTTTGGTTATAGTTACACCGAGGTATTTATGCTATTTGCAGCTATTATAAAGGGTGATGTTTCCCTTATTTCTTTTTTAGCCCTTTTAACTTTAGTGTATAGGAGGGCTACTGATTTCTTTGAGTTAATCTTGTATCCTGCTCCATTACTGATGGTGTTTATCCTCTGTAGAAGTTCCCTGGTAGAATTTTGTGGGTCACTTATGTATACAATCATGTCATCTGCAAATAGGGATAGTTTGACTTCTTCTTTTCCAATTTGTATCCCCTTAATCTCCTTTCGTTCTCTTATTGCTTAAGTTAAAACTTAGAGAACTATGTTGAATAGATAAAGGAAGAGGGGACAGCCTTTTCTAGGTCCTGTTTACCAGCCTTTTTAAATCATGGTTTGTTTGTTTCTTGTTTGTTTTAAAAGCCTCAACCCCAGTACAGAATTATGTAAGAACTGTGTGTTTTTGCCCAAGATCTCTAAGGATCCTGAGGAAAGGATTGACATATTCATGTTTCCTTATGAATTCCTGGGCCTTATGAATTCAAGCTCTTCCAACTGCTTCTGGAAGATGCAGCTATAGTGTTTTCTTCTTTTAAGGCTTCAGAACACAGGACCATTTTATACAAAGAGTTTGTACTGAAAGCAGGGTTCAGCACAGAATACTTATAACTTCACCAATGCAGCTATATCTAAAGTCCTCTTTTGATGCTTCAAGATATTCCTTCCCAGCTGTTCTGCACCCTGAGCCCTGCTGCTATCATGTTTCCATTTGTGTAAGATTCTCAGCCTTCTTTCTGCTGCCTCTTGTATGTCTCTGCAAACAATAGATTTTTATGCAAAGAAATTTAGGTTTTGAACAAAGTCTTCACTCTAGGCTATTTTCAACCTGAGTTCAGAGAAAAATCTTGTCTGCCCTTCTTCTTCAAGATGTTTAGGTGTGCCTATATGAATTTGTGTGCACCATGTCTTATGCTGATGCCTGCAGAGACCAGAGAGCAGCAGATCTCCTAGAACTGAAGTCACAGGTGGTTGTAAGCCACTCAACATGGGTACTAGCTGCAGAAATCAGATTCTCTACAAGAACAATAAGCTTTCTTAGCCACAGAGCCATCTCTCCAGGCCTGTGTTCATTCTTTAATCAAATGTTACTAAATAGGTTTCTTTGACCAATGAAGAAAGTACTTCTAAGATTAATTTTGCTCTACCCTAATTAAGACACAGGGCAGTAATTTGTGGCATAACATCTTTTTTATATATGTATTATTTTATTTCCTTTTTTTTCACAAATGAGGAAACAGAATGAAGGGGGGTTGAAATGTAATGCATTCAAGATCACATAGCTAATATCAGAGATAAATTTAATTGTAGGCTGTCTGACTTCAGAGCCTCATGGATTGACCACAAAGCAGTGCAGGCAAGTCCAAGCAGTTTTATTCACAAACCAAGGGTAACTCAAGAAATTCTTCTACAGGATAGTCTTGGGGCTCAGAGGAACATGACTTGATCGAACAAGGCCAATGACATTCAGATGAATAAGAGCTTAGAATAATTACTAGCCTATAGTTTTATAGTGTCCATCTTTAGTGAGCTGTTCAGGGGGAGACAAGATAGGCTTTCATTTACTTATTGAATATGAACTTCTTAGGTAAGACAACCTCATCAATTTGGTTGTCAGTGGTGTCTAAAACGGCTAGCAAAACGATAAAGGCTCTTTAAAAAGTTTCATGAAAAGAATGATTTATTTCTGTCCTAGTTTTATCTCTGTTGATGTGATAAGACACTGACCAAAAACAACTTTGAGATGAAAAAGGAAGAATCTGGACAAGAGCTCCAGACAGGAACCTGAAAGCAAGCAGGGAAGCAGAGATTATGGAGGAATGTTTCTTACTTCCTAGTTCTCAGGCTTATGTTCAGCTATCTTTTCTTATACATCCCAGGACTCCTCCTTCATAGACCAACAGTTAAGAAAATGCACTCAGACATGCCTACAGGCCAATCTGGTGGAGGCAGTTCCTCAAGTGGGGTTGTCCTTTGGTAGATGTCATGGTTATCAGGTTAATTCTTAAAGTATCGCAGTGATTATCTGCAGGCCTCAGTGCTAGAGAAGGTTTAAATCTTGACCAAGGGTCTTGGAGTATACTGAAGGGAAAAACTTCATGTACACTCCATGATATGTATTTTTCATAGTTCTCAATATTACTTGAAAATGTATGTTTACTGAGCTAAAATATTTTTTTTTGCTGTCTTTCTCCTCTGTTAGAGCTAGAAACTCTATGGGTGTCTGATTCATCCTGTCTTAGAGCAGCCACTACACAGTAAGATTTGTTGAATGGCTAAATTGTGATAGAAAATCACTGGGCCATGAGCAGGTTTATAAGAAAATGAGTGGCATCCTATAGCTCAAAATTGTTTGCCTGTCTCTGAGCTTATGTCATGATAAGGAAACATAAGATTAATTTATCTAGAAGAGATATAAAGGGGATAATGTGCTTGTCCAGACTTGAAGGACAGCCATTTATCTGCTTAGGTGGAAATCTGGCAGAAGACTCCATGTGTGCAACCATCATGAATGCAGAGCCTCCTAAGATTTTGTTCCTAGGCTCAGGACCTGCTGGGCTTTTGAGTCCTGGCACAGTACACGGAGGTGAAATGATGAAAAAATGTAGTCACAAACTCACTCTGAAACATGCCGCTGGCACTGAGACACCCAACTGAAGAAACCTAGGTCCTCTGTAGACGAGCAGGATCCTAACATGGAGGGAGGCCTCACGTTCAGAACATCCTTCCTAAAGGCTTTGTGTGGATTACCTTAAACAAGGAGTTGAACTGAATATATATTTAAAATCTTATCCATCATTACCTTTTTATGGTTGTGTGTGTGTGTGTGCTATGAATGAGATCTATTAAGGGTAGGATAACACCAGAGAGAAACCCAACAAACATTAAGTACCAGTACTGAAGCTGAACAGTGGGAACCCAGCAGGGCCAGCAGGTGGTGCCATTGCTGCATCATAATTTTCAGACCTAGTGGAAAAGTAGTGCTTTAGGAAGTAAATGAGGCCTTTAGAGCAAGCTGTCATAGCCACTACTTCATCTAGCCTCAGCACATACATACCTTTCCTTGAAAGCCTACATCCTCAGAAATGCATAGATAAAAAGCGGGCGGGGTAAAATGGTCCCGAAGCCCCATTGCTTCTTTTAATTCCCAGTAACTGTTACTTTCCAGACAACACTAACCAAGGCTTGACCCTTGACTGGTAATTCATTGCAAGGCATGCTGTTAAATAGAGGCTAACTAGACTTTCATGGTTAATGACCATCTTGCTTTTCTCCGATCTCCCAAACACCACCACCTTTTGGGTAAGGAAGGTCTAGCTTTGTCCCTTAGTTTCTGTGAGTCTCCATGAGCAAAGTTAGACAAAAGCCAGAAAGCAATGAGTGCGGGATATGTCTGCCTTTGACAAGATAAGACTTGAAGAATCAACCTTTGTTTAGTCTTTAACCCCCTATGCACTTTTGACACACTTAGGGATGTTCCCAGAGGCCTCTCAAAATCAAGTAGCTCCTCTCTTCCACTTCCTGTAGCATGGGGGCAGGTCACCTGGAATCGGTGGTGGGCATGTGCTTACATATGGTTTCTATGTCTGAGAGTTGGCAGCCAGCTCCAGAATAGACCTCACATAGCGCTTTCTGGTTGTACTATGAGGTAGGTTAGAGGATGATCAGGTAACAAAGGCTGCCTAGAGCATGAATCCTTTCTTTTGTATGTTTTTCATGCAGCCACTCACGTGTCCCTCTTCCCAGAGTGGTGTTTCTCAATACCCAGCATGCATCATTTTCCTCAAAGTCCTGTACTATTGCATCCTGCCCTTTTCTACACTATAGAAAGCTTCTAGCCTCTCTGCCTCCTAACATGGAGGGGAACATGTGACAAGTCACAAGTTCCAGACATCCTGAGTTCCTCCTCTATGACAATCTCCTCCTTGATTGACCTCCCCAATACTGTCACACAAACTCCCCAAGCCTGATATTGAAACCACCCTGTTACTTAGCACACTCAGCATGATAGGGCCACAGAACAGACTTTATCATCACTTCAATTATATCATTCTCACTCATCACTGTTTATTTAGAAAAAAAACCCACCCAGTCTTCTCATCTCTGAAAAGTTCTGTTTCCAGCCTCATTGATATCAGGATCCTCTTCTCCCCTCTGCACAAACAAGAAGGGGTCCTGGGTCAACCCCAGGAGAGGAAGCTTGTAGTCTTGAAGGGGTTTAGGCTAGGAAAGGCACAGACAGAAAGGAGTCTACCAGGGGACTGAGGCCACAGCTCCCCCAGGGGTCGGAGCATAAGGAAGTCACAGAGTATAAGGAAGGCTAGGGGCTCACAGCAAGAGGATTCTTCTGAAGAACTCAGGTCAGGGGGCTTAACTCAACAGAGCCTGGTAGCTCAGGCCTGTAATTCAAGCTACTTGGAAGCCTAAAACCAGAGTTTAAGTTCAAAGCCTGCTTAGACTGCATAGTTCAAGGCAAGCCTGGTCACCTACATGAACCTTGTCTCTAAGAAGAGGGAGGAGGGCTGAGGAAATAGCTCAATGGTAGGGCACTTGCCTAATATATGTGAAGTTCTGGGTTCAAAACCTAGCAACAAAATAAAACAAAAAACAGAGGCTCAGTTCAAAGTCTCAGTCCACTGTTTTGTCTACATTGAACCAATGAAAATTTCTTTGTGACCCCAAAGACCAAGTGAACTGTTGCTTTAAAACATGGATCCCAGTACTAGGATCCAGACAAAAAGTTGTCTTGGCCTTTGTAGACAGATACTCAGAAACAGGCCACCAAGAGAGATGTTGGTGACTAAATACACAGTGTCTTGAAGGGGTATAAAGGGAGTTATACCTCTGGCTGTATCTTTATAACAGAGCAGATGTCAGTGAATACCTTGGCTTCCCTAAAGTAGGGAAAGAAACAATAAAAAGCAAAATTTCCTGGAAGGAACTGGTAGCTTAGAAAAGCTAGTCTTCCCAAGAGTCCCTGTAGAGAGGCAAGAGAAGAGGAAGAAAGAATCCAAGGCAAGTGCTACATAGCCACCAACCTTCTTGGCAGCTCCTCTAGACCTAGGCTTCTCCCCATCACAACTTGACCCAAAGGTCAGAGTTTGGGTTCTGGGAGCTGAATGATCAGGGGGAAGTTTATCTGCTTCCCAAAAGGTGAAGAGTCCTAGGAACAGTCTTTAAAGTATGTGTAATGTGAGAAGGTAGGACATGAGCTGGAGGCAACATGAGGTCAGAGGCAAAGATGCCACTTTCCTGGATACCACCCAGTTTTGCCCACCCAGCCAAGTCACAGTTCTGTGTCAGCCACCACATGTTGTCTTGCTGAATGGCCGTTTCTGGAGGTGGCCTGGCCGGTCCCGTTCTCCTGAGCCCCTCGGGTCACACTGGCCTTTCCCTGAGTCTCAGGGGAGGCCCCAGGTCCTGAGCTATAGCCCTGGCCTCCACCATTCTCCGTGTAATAAGGGTCTTCACCCTGGACAGTGTAGAAATAAAGTAGCATTATCTGGTAAGTAGGGTTGTGAGGTACTGTGAGGGAGCACAAAGGAAGTGGGGGGGCAGGTACAGCTACATGTGCAGGCTCTTTTCTTCCCAACAGCCATCAAGGTTCCAGCTCCTAGAGGAGAAAGGACAGAGGAGAGGCACCACACCATGTCAATGTGGCTCAGTAACCAGCCCCATAAGAAATCCGTCTCAGGGACAGAAGAACCTCCCCAGTAGATACCAGACATTGGCAAGAGTCAGACTTCAGCCTTGACCCTCCCTCCATCTAGAACACTTCAAGAGTAGATATTCTTCCAATATGTCCCATGCTTGTGAGCAAAGTGGTACCCACAAGGCATTCAATATGTTTACAAATAAGCATGTTCAATTTAACAGCCTATTCTCTTTTATCTAGTTAAATTATCTAGGGCAAAATGAGTATATGAAATATATCATCAGCTGTGGCAATGACTAGAAGGTAGGTTTGCCCCAGTTTAACCTTTTCCCTATTTGCTCTATTTGATTCCTACTCTTTTGTAAATACAATATCTTCATGCATGCATATCTCTATGTCAAAATACCAGCAATATCTTTTATGGTATTTCTCCCTCTCTTTTTCATAATATCCATGGGCCTCCCCAGAAGTTCATTATCTTCCTCATTTGCTTTTCCCCATACTCCAGAACTGACCAGCCTTTCTCCCGTGGGGCTCCAACTTCGACGATTCATCAGGAAATAGCCAGTAGTACCCAAGATGGCCAGCAGGACTCCCGAGGTGACCAAGGCAATCAGAGTCTTTCGGGAATAGCTCTGGTGGCTCCCAATATCTTGTTTATTGAAGCCTTGGATACCCAGCTTAAGAAAAAGACAAACAAATGACAGCGTGTCATTTTTGAAAAAAAAGTTCTAGTGAGAAGCCCAGACCACTCCATATCCCTGGGTACAACTCCCTGATGCAGACTGTCAGAGGATAGAAAGAAGGGATGTCTGAAGAGGTCACAGTCTCCTCTCCTGACCCAGTGCTCCCCCTGAGATGCATCATCTTGTGAACATACCTTTCTCAAGTCAGACTGGTGCTTTTCCATTAGCTGGAGTTTGCTGGAAAGTTCTAGAATTAGAAACAGGGGTTGCTAAATCTAGAAGCTAGTCCAGCTCATCTTGCTCTATCTTCCCATCTTGTCCTAGAAGTTCTTTTATCCAGTGATCCTTTTCAACCAGACCTTCCTTCCCAGCACCTGTGGTTTCTGAAGCTGATGTCTAGGAGCTCCAGGATCTTTTAAGATGAACCCCACTTAATTTCAGCCCTCGTCAATCCCCAGCCCACAAAGTGGGCCTTACCTGTGCTATTGGCCAAGACCATCAGCAAACACTCCGGCCTGACCTCAGACTGGGCGAGAAGCAAGGAACAGACACCAGCACCAGCATCAGACTCAGCCCCCTCCTTCCTACACAGTATTTGGGTTAGACCTTCTCCTTTTTCCTTCTTAAATTCATCCTGGGAAGACAGAAAAAAGAAAGAAAAGAAAAAGCAAGAGATGAAATTAGTAGCTAGTAACTTTGAACCTCATCCAGAGTCTCAGGTAAAAATTCTGATTTAAGTCACACTATTATGCCCTCCATAAAAATCCTTCTTTCTAGAATTTCAACTTAAAACACCAGTCCTGAAGTATGTGCAAGATCATAGTAAGAAAGAAATAAGACTTATACATACAAACAGGAAATATTTTTTATTTAATAACTGCTTATATATGCATGCTGCTCAAACTGAATTCAGAATCAGCACCAACATAATATATCAATGCAATAGTGGAAGTTTAATACTAATTAGTAACTAAGAAAAGTCATTTGCTTCAAGGTTACAATAGCTCTAGATGATAGAAAGAAGTCACCAAAGGTGAGGAGCAGAGAACAAGCCTGGGAATATTGACTACACAGGCACCTTAGTGCTTCTTTCCTCTTTCTGGCCCAAGACCATGTCAGCAATTCATGAAAGCATGGTAGCTAGCTTAAGGAAGTTCCCAACTCCTTCAGGTGGCTGACTGGTCCACAGGACCCAGGAACTCAGAAGATAAACTCCATCATTTTTTAGCAACTGAATCTCAAGAATAGCACTAGTTGGAGACTCTAGCTATGTCCTTCTGAATGGGCTCCCTCACTGCCCGGAACTTACTGTAGTGCCTCCCAACACAGGGACCTCCCTTAGACAACCCAAACCAAGACTCTCTCCAGTTTTGATGGCAGATGTCAGAGGAGGAAATGCCTCATGGACATGACAACATTCCTGCTAGGGGAAAACGCCTGGAGCTTGTAACTATCATCAGATCTAAGCCTTCTGGAGAAGTTTTCCTGTCTGGAAACAAGTCTACTGCCCATGGTTTAATCCAGAGGTCTTTGCAGTTGGAAGGAAGCCTGGGTATTTTCCTTCTATTGAGATTTTAGGCAGAAAAACCCCCTTTGTGTCTACACCAGAGTAAGATTGGCCTTAGGCCCTGTGGGATTTCAGAGAACAGTAGGAAAATAACTGGGTATTGAGTGAGGCCATTAGGCCATGGCTGGCCTTACAAGCTCTCCTCTTGTGCAAAGCACCTTCCCTGACATCATGCTTTTCAGGTTAGGGGACTACACACAATGAGTCTGGACTCTTTGTGAGTCTTTAGTTAAAATGTTTGCTTCCTAAAAGAACAGGAGGGATGGGTCTCCACAGAAACTAAAGGAGCCAAATAAAAAAGGAACTTTTTCTGTTCTCCAGTGCTAAGAATGTGCACTTTGACAATATTCAGCCATTCTACATTTTTCAATGGCTCATAACTACCTATAATGAGATCTGGTGACCTCTTCTGGCATGCAGGCATATATGGAGACAGAGCACTATATACATAATGAATACATCTTTACAAAGAAAAAAGAAAATGTGTGTGTGTGCATGTGTGTGTGTGTTTGTCTGTCATTACCCTATGTGAGAATAATGTGGAAGGCAAGAGGAATAGCTATGAATTAATTCCACATGATCAAAACTCTTGTCTATGTATGCAGATATATGGCTGATATGAGATGTCCTTCTATACACTATAAATATACTTTGTTACCATTGTTAATAAAAGAGCTATTTTGGCCTATGGCAAGACAGCTTAAAGACAAATAAAAAATCAAAGGGAGAGAGAGAGAGAGAGAGTCAGATTCTGCAGGCTGCTACCAAAAACCCCCAAAATATAATAAAACATAAACAAAGCCACATGGCAACACACAGTTAAATAAAAATAAGTTAAGTTGAATTATAAGAGCTAGTTGGTAATAAGCCTGAGATATAGGCCAAACAGTTTATAATTAATATAGGCCTCTAAATAATTACTTTATAAGTCACTGTGAGACTGTAGGTTTAGACCTCAGGGCTAGGCCAGACCAAAAACCTCTGACTACATATGGCAGTTAAAAAAAATGCCAGTTACTATGGCCATTGCTCTTGGGTGATTTTTACATATTGACTCATTTGATTTTCTCACTACTATGGAAAGTGAGTACTGTAATTCTTCTATTCTTTCAATTTTATAGATAAACAATCTGAGGCACAGAGACTATTTACCATAAGAAAATTATAACAAACCACTTAAACTCACAAAAGGAGGCAAAGACACATTTGGACTGTGTTAGCAGAAATAATTCAATGTGCTCAGGTAAAGCTGGCAGGAAAATGCATGGACTCACATCTATTGTGTGGCAGACTGCCCAGCCTTAGATCAGCTAAAAGAAGATGAAAAGACCCTATTATCTTTGTTTTGCTCCATGTTCTGCAAGATTCAACTGAAATTCCATGTCTTCCAGGAAGCCAGGTCCATCTTTGGCAAATTGGACATTAATTCTTGCTCTCCAATTTTGTAGAATCCTTTCAAGTCATCATCAGCTAGCCTGTGCCAGGTTCTTCAGCTCTACACTGGCCATATGGGGCCCACAACAATGATGTATAAAAATATTTAATACATAAAGATTCTGGCTGGTTCAAAACAGCAGCTATTATTATTATTACTAATAATCATAGTTCTTGATGTATTTAGAGATCCAAATTATGACCATCTTGCTGTTGTCATTTCCCTCTAACTAAACTATTAGACTTTTAAGTGCCTGTGGGATGAGGTTGCATGTTATGTAATTTTGAAATCAGACTGAACTTATTGTACCAAGTAAACAAGAACTCAAGAACTTGTTCAGCCTAACACCTCAAATGATTTGCCTCTATCTGGAATCTCTCCACTGTAGATTAGTTTCTTGGATTAAATTCAAGGCAGTAACAGTGATCAGCCTCCTACTCTGAAATTTACCAGCCTCAGTTAATTGTGTTTGGGCTGGAGAGAAGCAGGTGGATCCTGAACAAAACACAATGCTTCTCCAGATGTTCAGGATAAACATCCTCCCCCGAGAGACAAACATATGAGAGAGTGGGCAGGAAGAAGCCACAGTCTCACCATTTTGTTCATGAGAATAACATGTAAGAGTTTCTAACTGCATCTGTATACACATTTTCCTTTAAAAAAATAATATCACCTAACCTTTCTAGAGGTGCATCCTCAAATTCTGCAATGCCTCTGACCATGCTAAAGAAGCACATCAAGTATTGGGGCAAAGAGGAGGGTACAGGCATTTCAAAGGGTCTTTGAGATATTTCTCAATGCTACATTTCTAGGATTGTCTCCCATTGTTTCTAAATACTGGTTTTTTTATTTTTTTTCAATTTGACACAAGTTGTAAGTTTTTTGGGAAGGGAACCCTCAATTGAAAAAATGACTCCATAAGATTTATCTGTAGGCAGATTTGTAGTACATTTTCTTAACTAGTGATTGATATGGAGGGCCCAAGTCATTATGGGTAGTACCACTCCTGGGCAGGTGGTGGTCCTACATTGGGTAAGAAAGCAGGCAGAGCAAGCCAGGAGCCCAGCACTTATCCATGATCTCTGTGTCAGTTCCTGCCTTGACTTCCAACCCTTTTCTCCTCATTTGCTTTTGGTCATTTTGCTTTTTGGTTCCCATTACTATTAATAATAATAATAATAAACTAACCCTACATAAGACACCCTGCAGCCACCTATTTCAAAGTAATTTTATATTTTTTGCTCTATTAAATTTGACAATAGCAGGCAAAACCCATGTCTTCATTGAAGAAACTAGGATAATTAAAGAGCTGTTGTTACAAATCAGACAACAAGCAGGTAATGAACTAAGGGCAAGAAGTTGTTGCCAAATATTTATTTCCAATAGACAGTCTTCCTCAATTAGTCTTTCTGTTTTCTGTAAGGGAACTGATGTTAGTGTTTATGTAGGGGGCAAGAAAGGCAGGCAGAGGCTGTGTGTGAACAGAGGGCTGGAAACAGCCTGCTTCAGAGGAAGTTGGTATAATGTGTAAGTGAGGTAATGTGAGTGAGCTGAATAGATATAAACTTAGAAAAGGTAATGAAACTTTTCAGTTTTATCCTTTCAAGTTGTATGTATATAAATAGTAATATAATAGACATGCCACTGAATAGATAAAGTAGTTCCCAAAACTATATTTGTAGCAAAGAACTTGAATTGTTGTTTCTCCAGAGATACACAAATGGCCAAGGAGCACACAAAAAGATTTTCAGTATCACTAAGCACCAGGGAACTGTAAACAAAACCACAATGAGATAATTATTCATGTGCATTAGGATGGCTGTATATTTAAAAGCCAGAGAGTGAAGGGGAGCAGGTGCTGAACAGGATGTGGAGGAACTGGAGCCTTGTATACTGCTGACAAAAATGTCAAATGGAAATTATACCTGAGGAGATGTGCTTGACTAACAAGGGCTCTGAGATAATAAAAAGGCTTGAAAACAGCTCTGCCATCCTTTAGTATGTATAGGATGCTTAGAAGTAAAGAATGCACACCAATAGAGTAAGTGGGGGAATTGGGTGTTACAGAATGTATGTACAGAAAGTAGATATAAAGGTCCACAGCACCTTGGTGCTCATCATGTTTGCCAAAGGAGAGCTGGGAGGGCTGAGAGCCACGTATACAGTTCTGTTGAAACTTATACTAGATACAAGTAGGTATCAGTATCAAATGAGTTCTGTAGGATATGTTAATAGGGCTGTGTTAGGGCTTCGTTCTCAACCTTCCTAAAGCTCATTCTTGATAACATTCACATTGTGGTGACCTCTAAACCTTCTTTGCTACTTCATAACTTTAATTTTGATACTGTTATGAATCATGAATGTAAATGCTTGTGTCTTCCTATGGTCTTATGGAAGCCCTGTAAAAGGATCATTTGACCCAAGGGGGACTGTACCCCACAGGTTGAGAACCTTTACACTGGTAGGGCCAGTACATCAAAGCCCTCTGACAGCAAAGCAAACATGCAACCTATGGCAGGTAGGAGGAGCTGTGCCTTACAACCTTTGCAATAGACATCTGACTAGCAGGATTTAAGAAAGAGACTCTTGAAATATTGGGGGCCATGGCTAGAAATTCTGGATCCAGAAGTGGTGTCTAAGAAAAATTACCCAGGGAGCACAAGGAGGCACTGCTGCTTGTGACTTGGGGGCACATGCTCAAAGGGAGAAATGGGATGGATAGTGGTGGGAACACCAGCGGATGACAACATTTCACATGTGTTCTGCAGGGATAGTCTTTGTGAACAGTGTAGATGTCTTCCTTATTGGCTCACATAGAGTAGCTGTTCTTTCCAGACCTTAATCACAGACTGTCCGCTAATATCAAAGGAACACACAAAGAGTTCTCTGCTCAAGAAGTGAAGCAGACTAACAGTATAGACCATAGGTAAAAAGAACAGTTCTTTCTGGAAGATCAGTTGTCTTAGACAATGACCCCAGTTAAATTCAATCTTGAAAACAGCAGACTGATAACTAAAAATGCTCTGCAGTTTTCTCTAAAACCTGGGCACAGTGAACTAGCATTCTGGCAGAGACTTGTGTGATGCTCAACTTAAATAAATAAAACCACTTCAGAAAAATGATATGTAAAATTTAAAAAATGAGATGATTTTATTTTCATCTCTAATTAGTGAGGTTAAAAAAATGGCATCAGGCATACATTAACTGTTGCTTGTGATTTGTCTGTTTATGTTTACCCTCAATGTTTTTCAAAACTTCATTGAGTTATTTCATTCTGCAAATTTATGTCCTTATGAGTTCTGACATTCTCAAAGGCTTTAAGTTAAATGGTCCTTTTAATATGTAGTTTTAGAAGATTTGTAAGTCAGAGGTACCCACCTGATAACTGTAAGAAACCAGTCATTTAAGTAGTCAAAACAAGTAAGGCAGTCCTCTACGGCCTAAAGTCCATCCAAACCATACAGTCAGCTGTTACCTGCAAGGTTTCTTTCACTGCATTCCCATAAGAAAACATTTTATTGTAAAAGAAAACAGCACTGTTCCCTTCACCTCCATCCCTACTCCAGGGCCTTGTTACTGCCAGGAAACAGGATTTACTGTAACACACAAAAGTTCACAGCATGCCATATACACTCTAACCAATGCAGTCTGACAAGAAACTGAAATAATCATCACTACTAAAAAGAATGATAAAATAACACATCATAGCAGATAATTTATAGTTACCTTTAAAAATGAAAAAGAAACAAGACTCACCTAGAATTAATTAGCAGATTCAAGAAAGACACAAATTAAAGATAAATATTCAGACTCCAACAATTTTCTAATATCTAGGATTACTTTTGTAAGTTAGAGTATGTATTAGGATATCCTTGCTAAAAATCCGTCAAACTTATAATAAAAAATGATGGGGGATATGCTTCAGCAATGAAATACGTGCCTAGCATGTACATGGCCTTGGGTTCCATCCCTATCCAAAAGAAAAGATGTAGATATAAATATAGATATAGATATAGATATAGATAGTTATGTTGGGGAGGAGATGGGGAACAATATGGAAACATTTTAAATTAAAAAGATGATAAGACATACAAAGTAAGACTAGGAAAAACTGAAGGATTTCAACAGTTCCTATTCAAATTTGTGTGACTTGGGGGGGTGGGGGATCTTAACAGATGTCTCCAAAGATTTTCTTAAAAACAGAGTTGAAAACCACACTTTTATGGTATAATTAGGAAAGAAATGTCTTGTTGAATATTGAAAGCACTGCAATGTAAAAGCAAAATAAATTTAAAATGGACAAAAGTATAATCAATTTGAACAAATTAAATACCTCTGAAGTATACAACCAGGTCATATAAAAACATAATATAAACACCAGAACAAATCTAGTGTCTTTTAAAAGTTATATGTCAATAATAAAATTGCTTGGATTTTAGTTGGCTGGTTAATATCTGGGCAATGATAAGGACTTTCATAACATAAAAACAAACTTAAATATGACATCAAATAACAACAAAATTTATTTAAAATTGGTTTTGCCTTTTACGCTCACTATATGGGGCCTAAATTCAAATCCCAGGCTCAATATTAGAAGTAATCTGACCCTGCTAAACTCCCAGACAATTTATTCAGGTGAAGCCAATCCAATATGGCTTCAGGTGTTCAGAGGGGTCGGGGTGGATGTGGGTGGACAAGGGTGGAGGTTGACTTACACAAGTAGACGCTTCACTGAGTTCCAGGCAAATGCCCTGGGCCAACCTCACTTCTCGGATTCCTGAACATTTGATTTCCCCCTAAATTAAAACAAAAACAATGTTTAATATAAATGTGCAAATACCCTTGCCTGTCATTTTCCCCTACCTCTTTTATGGCAAGGTATTCTCTTAAAAAGTTTAGGAAAAGAGAAAGTTAAAAAGTTCTCAGAGGCCTAGGTATTTACATTTATTTAGTTACTTTTTTTTTTTAATGACAAAGTCTTACTCAAAGTCCAGGCTGGTCCAGAATTCACTATGTAGCTATGTAACCTGGACTGGTCTGAACTCAGAATTGTCCTGCTTCAGCATTTTGTGATTTCAGAGATGCCCAGTGAGATTTGAGGTAAAAACTGAGCACCCTGAATCAAAAAATTTAGAATATAAAATGTTTGAAAATCTAAAACTTTCTGATCCCCAGTGTGATGTTGCAAGTGAGAGATACACACTTTTGAGTAGTGCATAAAATTATTGAAAAGCAATGATATAAAATGATCTTTAAATTATGTGCTTATGGTATATATGAAGCACAGATTAGTTCTATGTTTTGACTTAGGTCGTATCCTCAAAATCGCTCCTTATATATTCTAAAATAAAATTAAACATTTCAAAATAAAAAAAACCCAGACCCAAGATTTTCAGATTAAGGGCACTCAGTGTAGTTACGTTGTTTGCCCCCATTTCATAAAGTTCCCCAATAGAGAATAAAGCCTTTTGTTATTATTCTGGATCATAAACAAGATGCTGTTTGAAATCATGAGAAACCTGGTTTGGGTGATGTTAAAAGGGAAAAAGAGAAAATTATTCTGTTTTTGCATTTTTGTCCTTCAATCAGTTACACACAGACAATGGGGTAGTCAGGCCCCTGCTAGTAACACCTGTTTTTCTCCCAGCCCCTAGGTGTCTCTGTACTCATCTGCTACCTCTTTAAAAACAAACAACTAGGGTCTCATGCCTGTCCTAGGCCTTCATACTTCCTGCCCTTCAGGCTGGAAGCTGTTGGCTGCCATAGGCTCAACACCAAGAAGGTCAGGTGGACCTTGCCATTACTATGATCCAGTTCTCACCTCTGCAGATGACCTCTTTGCTGCCATTCTGTGCTTCCCTAAGCCCTCCCATATGTCAGAAACACATCCCCCTACATATTTTAAGAAAGGCAATACCAGTACACAGAAGATATATCCAAATATTCCCGAAAAGAAATAGCGCCTCTGAAGAATCAGAGAACTAGAAGGATCTCTGAGAATCTCCCTAAAATTCAAAACCCAAAGCACTGATCAGACTCTTCACTGGACTGAGCCCTCTCCTCATCTTCCTCATGTCTAGCCTTTCAACCAATACATAAAGTAACAAATTCCATTTTGATTCCAAGATGACCCAAATCTCATTGACTAGTATGAGCAGAGGGACAGGGAGTATGGCATAATCTTCTATTTTGGGCCCAATTCACCCACCTTGATGGTAATTGGAGCAGTAGTAGATGGTGTGTATGTATATGGTTCAGTGGTTGATGTCATCTCAGAACTGGTTTTATTAGGTGAGTAATCAGAAACATTTACAAATGGCATGCTGGGCTTCCAGGTTGTCTCTGAAGTAGAAGCATTGTCTGAAGTGGTGGGCTGTGTGATGGCTGGGGATGTCTGCATTTGCACAAAAGCTTGTGTGGTTTCAGAGACTGAAGGAATCCCAGAGGTAGCAGTAATGTTGATCATTGTCTCTGTAATACACCAAAACACAAGAGCGTGAATGCATCTGTGCAAACATCCAGAAACACACAATCTCATTTTGAGGTACCAGCATGGATTTCTACACAAAATCAGAAATTTGGTGAGGTCACATTTACTTCATTTTCTAACTCTGACCCATTTCATTTCAAGTCAGCTGTTAGGACCACAGTTATAAAACAAGGGTTTTCAACCTTTTAACATTGTAACATGTTGTAAATGTAACATGTCATTTGCAAATATGCTGAACCTCATTCATACCCAACTGAGATGCTTGAGGCCCTTAGGTATCAGACTGGACATGCATGATTTAGAATGTATCAAAGGTACCCTCCAATTCTGAAAGGGAATTCTACAGAAATAAAAGACCTACAGTTTGAACCCAGACCAATATTTCATCACTTAAAAGAGAACAGGAACATTCATTGATGGAATACAATCTGAGCCTTTCTTTTACCAGCTGAACTTGGAATAAGTATGAGAATCAGTCCTGTTCAGGTCTATATGGCCTGCAAATGTTGCCAGCATAGAAAAAGCCACTTAGAATTTATTTAAGAGTACTCTTACATGGAGCATTGGTTTCTGTGGCCCCATCTGTGGTGGGGGAACAATCTATACTAGCCAAGTACTTCTTGTTACCTGAAAAAGCTGGTGTGGTCTTATTGCTGTCCTGAGAGAAGTGGGAGCTGGTACTTCCAAGGATGTTAGGTGTAGTAGTTTTCTCACTGGACTCATTTGTAGATACTGAGGGATATGTTCCTGGGACAGTAGTCTCCGTGGTATGAGAGGTCATGTTGTTTTGATCTGTGAGCCCAGAGGCTACAAGGAAATAAGGAAAAGTCAGACCTTGATGTTGGAGCCTCATGACAACACCTGATTCAAATTCTTAACTATTGGTGAATCTGCCTGGAAGATTCCTGCTGCCTCTGACAATGGGGAGACTTTAATAATATACTCTTGGACATCAGACTAGTTTCCTATACTAGGTTTTCCCTAAGGAAATATACTAAACATTTATAAAAAATATGAATGTCACAAATAATTAAAACTGTAATAACACAGAAGGCAGTATTTATAATGTATCTAGCAAAATACCAAGATACAAAATTTTATCTATGTAAACATTACAAGGACTGAAAATATGAGAAAGGTTATATTCCCAATTTCCTTTCATTACACACTTCTCTTTTTGGTCAACCTCTATTCACTATACTAATTATTGAAAATAATCTAGATTCATACTTTTTCTATGCAAATCCCCTTCAGAAATATTCTCAGCCTTGCCTTTTCAAAATTCAGGACCTTCAAGCCCACTGTTTCTTTTAGATGAGGAACTCAACTGCAGTGAGCAACTTGGGAACTTCTTTCCAAAGGTTCTAAACTGAAACTCTTCTTGGCAGGACTAGAGAACTAAGTAGGACCTGGTTTCCCATCCTGTCTCATAGAAGGAAGACACAGAGCTTTGCCTGGCTTTGTCAGGACCGTACATTTTCATGCATATGCTCCTTAGTTTAATATTCCCTTAATGTAGGTAGTTTGTCTATTTTTACATGAATTGTCAGGAAAATCAAACTACTAAGGTAAAATGATTTTTGATCTATACATTCCCTTAATAACCTTATGAATGCCTTTGCCCCATTATTCTATATATTCTTAGACCCAGGAAGGAGAACCTTGTCCTTATATCTTATGGGTCCCAAAGCATATCCTTCCTCCTATATGGGCCAATCAGGATGGTCCTGTCTTCTAGATGATACTTTGGAGACTAGAATTTTTAATACACCTTGATAAAATGGCTCTTTGCTCACATCCAGACCAGTATTAACCTATGACAGCTCATCCTTTTAGAGGTGAAATACGGCACCACACTGTGTATCCGATAGACCAGGAATGAGAGAGGGGTTGGAAAGAGAGAAGGGTTAGCATATGGATATACTAGTGTCCTATATGTACATGCAAGATCTTTCAGACCATGATCCTGAGTTGTCTGAAGGAAGAAAATAAGGAAAGTGGTCTGGGACCAGAGTTGTGTGTAGGAAGAAGAAAAGTAAGCCTGGGCTAAGGCCTATTTTGTTCTGATCAGCCACATAAAGACCTAATTCCAAAGTGTTAAAGTTCCAAAATCAAAGTTAGCTTTCTTAGTGACTGAGAAGGTATATGGTTAAGGTATGGGAATGAAGCTGTTTAGATTGTTAGTTGGTCTCAGCTACCAATATGAAGTCCAAACATACAAGATGTGTGCCTCTTTGTGCATTGTCCAGGATACACTCAGGCTCCATAGTTCACAACTGTAATACTATTTGAAAAGAAAGTTCCCAAAGGCTCCAGGACACCTTGAAGTGCATATCTAAATTTTCTCGACTGAAATCTAGCTCTGTATTTTTCTGTTTTCCAAGCTCAACATCCATGTAGACTGACTGCTATTGCCACCATCATCAAGAGCGAAGTCAGACTTTTAGCTTCTAGTCAATCCAAGGCCAAAAATATTTTCCATAAGGTACTAGTTCAGTTCTCAACTTCCATCTCCACCTTCCTCTCAACAAGCAGACTGTATTAATATCAACCACAGAAATTATGTCTTATTATGTGCTAGGTAAATAAAGAATGAAGTGATATTACTATCTTTATTCCAGAAATGGAAAAACTGTGTTGCCAAGTGGTTGATCATGGAAAGAACATAAATCATATGTTTGTCAAGAGGCAAAGGACATAGGTCTTGCTGACTCTGGTAGGTGTTTAGGATCTGGATATACCCTCAAATCCTCTGTAGACAACCTAATATGTGTGTTCCTATGTAGTCCAGATACAGAAGACAACCAGTTACTTCTTTCTTAAGTTAGAACTTGACCAATCTGACCCTAAGACATGGATTTATTATAGGGGCAAGTAGTGGAAACATTCAGATACTGAATTAAAGGAATCATACTCTTAATGTACCATTCTAAGATATTCTTTGAATTTCCTTTCAAAGCCCTTCTTTCTGACCACACCCTCTGTGTTCTACTCAAACACGTCAATTCCTGGGAATTCCATCTGGTCTAGGTTGGTCCAGCCCTTCTCTCTCTCCAAAGGAAGCTGAGCCAGGCTGAGATGATGTCATGCTTTTGAACCCCTCCCCCAAGGGGCCTCCTTCACCCAGACAAACATTTTTGAACTTTTCCAGATGTTAAGAGAGACCTGCTGCTAGTTCTGAAGACAGAGGTGCCTGTTCCAGAACAGTGAATCAACTCCAGATCCACTGGGGATGGGCTCCCAGCTGTAACAGTATCACACACACACACACACACACACACACACACACACACACACACACACCCCTTTTGGCCATGTTGAAAATGAAAAGAAGACTCAACCTCAGTGTATAGCTCCAAACCTTGGGTAAGCAGCAAAGCTTGTGAAGCTACAGAATAGGACAAAGAAGAAGGGCAGAAGGCAAGGCTATGTAAGAATGTGCATAGGTGAGAAGACACCATGGCCAGAGGTCAGGAGCCACCCCTGACTTACACACTACAGCAAAGATCCTTCTGTAACTGCATCTCTAAGCCTCAGACTCCAAGGTTCTTATGCCGAACTAGTGGGTCACCAAGGAAGGCTGTACTAAGACTGGCAATGTGTGTCTCTTTGGTCTCTTTTCCTACATATATCTACTACCACCATCAAACACTGCCTTCTTCATCTGAACTTCCAATTCCCATTCTAGAAAGGAATAAGAGCAGCCTACCGTCATTGAAAACCTTTTAGATTCTGAAAAACTAAAGAAACCTTTCTTTCATTCCACATGGACGTGAGGAAGATAGTATAACTCAGAACTACGTAAAACACTGTTCCTGAATTTAGCTCCTAGTTTGTCCTGTGCCACCTCAAAGCCTCTACTTGACTAGTTTCTACCAGATACGTATGTATGTTTACCACATATATGCCCTAAGGGACCAGGAGAGAAGGGTTGGATGCCCTGGAACTTCAGTTACAGATGGTCCTAGGCTAGCAAGTGAGTACTTCGAACAAAACCTACATCCTCTGCAGTAACAGCAAGTGCTCTTAACCACTAAGTCATCTATCTTCCCAGTTTCTATCAATCTATTCAATAAACTTAGAGCAAGACAGGAGGCAAGTTATTGGGAAGTTATTAAATGGGAATTTAAAGACACCAACAGATGTTAACAGAATTTGCATAGTAAAATTCACACACTGGCCTTACTGGTACTTATTTAGAAGCAATTTTTTTTTCACATAAAGTTTTAACAAGCCTGGTTATCTTGATATTCCAGTCAAAGATGAAAATTAAAAACAAATAGAGAGTGAAAACAAACTGAAATATCTAAATTAAAAACAGATCTAAGTAGTAAACCCATACTGGTTGGAGTCATTTATAGTCACATTAAACAGGAATAAACACCTTGATATGTGTTAATCATGTCACTGATTGCAACAAAACCATGTTATTTTCACGATTCGTTTGTGTCACAAAATTAAAGTCCTTAGGCTAGGGAGTATTGTGAAGAAGCAGAGGCATGTGCAATACATTAAAAAAATATACTTAACATTAGTAAACTGGAGGTTCAGTTTTTGTAAAAAGGTTACATATTCTAAGATGTTCAGTAAGTTATTACCTAAATAACCAAGTTTCCTTACATTACTGGTCTAATTTTTTAGATATCCTTAGTTTTAGAGTTTTGTGCATGCACGGGGTGGGGGTGGTGTGTGTGTGTGTGTGTGTGTGTGTGTGTGTGTGTGTGTGTGTGTTTTGGATAGGGCGTCATACAGCCCAGATTGCTGGTGTGTATCACCTCATTAGGCTAGTTTTAGTTTTCTTCTGATGCTGTTTTCTGATCACATCCTCAGCCATCTCCTAACTGTCCAGCCTTTCTGGATATGTCTGAAGTAAAGTCACATCCCTGAGAGGTGAGCACTGAACCACCGATTTGAAGGCAGAACTACCCGGAGACAAAAAGGCCAAGCCTTGCATAGAAATGCTGTAGGGGCTTCTCTCCTGTGTTCTAGCTGTGTGGCTCCATGGCCACTGCAACTTTCAAACTTCTCCAGTAAAATGGGATCAAAGTAGGACTATTTTGTTGTTCTGAGAAACAAAGAAGGTGAGGAAATACAAAGCAGCCAGACTGTCTGGTCCACGACTATCATCATGAAAAGGCCCTTCCTTCTGCTTTTCCAGATCAGTACTTATCTCTATCACTCATCTGGCACAAAGTCGCACAAGTTGCTTCCTCAGGAGAGGTTGAACTGTCGCCTCATTTTAGTTATAAATTTCTTGAATGTCAAGAGCTTTTGTTACATGTGTGCTTTCCTCAGGATGCTTGGCAGATCCTGGGGTGCTAGGATAAGCAACTAGGTGGAACTGTACTGCTCACACCACCTATAGTTTTCAAGTCTTATTGATGCTCTATGGTTTATTATTATTTATCATTTGTGTGTGTGTGTGAGACAGAGAGAGAGAAGGAGGGAGGGAGGGAGGGAGGGAGGGAGGGAGAGAGAGAGAGAGAGAGAGAGAGAGAGAGAGAGAGAGCCTGCAGTCATTTCTTTTCTACATTTGGGGCTAAAACTCAGGCCTTCAAACTAGCATGACAAACACTTTTACCCATTGACCCATCTTGCTGGTCCTAATGCTGTATAAAGAGAAAATGTATTAAATTAGAGAGTGACTATGCTAAAGATATCCAGTTTCTCCATATAATGAGGAAAATGCTACAATCCTAGTCACATTGCTAAAGACCTGATTTCATTCAGATCAGGAGTTAGCAAACTATGGCTCCCAAGGAGAAATTCTACATAGGGGTTGATAGTGTGTGGCCAGTCAGTCAAGCATGTCCTCTGCATGACATTTTCAAGTATCATAAAGTAAGACAATGTGTCATATGCATCAAAAGCCACATCCAGGTCCCAAGCCTGAGACGGCTTCTGTTTTGTCCTTCATAGAAAAATTTTGTAAATAACCCTCTTGTGAAATAATTTCACTTTCACAGTATATGCATTTCCCCCTTAAGCACCAAGAACATGCAAAGAATTTCACTAAGTTCCGAACAAAATACACAAAATTAGGGATCATTTGATTCTTTTCCACCCTTAGGCCTTAGCATCATTTTGATTTATACAAATCTCTCTAGGAGTGTAACTGACTAGACAGGTCTCTAGAGATTTTCACGAAGACTGGATTCATCCCAGAACAATCCAAAGAATAGAAATAGGACAAATATTACAAGTCAGAGAAAGGCTAATTTCACAGCGATGCAGGAAATGAACTTAACGCAGATATTATTATTTTTAATGGGATGAGCTCATTAGTAGGAAAGTGAACATTCTTAAAAATCTTATTAGGGTCCCTTCACACCTGCCATGTACCATGAGTCTGAGCCATTGTTAGATTAGAGCAATGGACTTGACAGAAGCTTTCCTCAGCTTCAGAGGCATCAGCACAAACTGGCTAGAGCATCCACACTACGTTGAGATTTCCCCATTATAGTCAAATAGCTTGTCTTCACCCCTCCACTCTCTGGATCCCCAAGAGTCCTGCATTTCTTCCACTTGCTTTTCTTTCATTTTTCTGGTGTCACTCACTCTTGGATGCCAGCTCAGTGCCTTGATCTGTTCACAGCTGTTATTTCTGCAGGTCAGTTAGCACAGAGCCACTTCCTTCAGTTTCTCTGAGTTTTCAGGCAAATTTGGTATACCTGGGCAGTTTTGCCAGAGTTTGAAAGCATGAAATAAATTACAGAGCAGTCAGAAAAAGACAGTGGCACAGCCTTGACATGTTAGTCAATGTTGTGCTAATAAAGCCATTCTATAAGAAATCTCCCTTAAGTCCTCTAGTTCTACAGAAGCCTAACCTTCCATGTTCACCTTGGGCTCTAGAATCCTTCTGACTTTTGTCTCTTAGCCCACCCCAACAGAAGACTTAACTTTCCACTTAGCCACCCTACCTCCTACCTGCCTTTGGACATTCAGAGCTTGTCTAAGGTTCTAAGATTTCTTACCCAAAGACCCATTTACACATTTTCTTAAGCAATAGAGCAAACTACCTTAGGATACCACTTCCCTAAGAGGCTCACTTTTATTTTCCACTCCAGGAAATAGCAGACTTCCCAGTTAAGCCGGGAGACCTTTTCCTTTGCATCATTAGGGAAATGATTCATTCTCTGCCTTTCCCAAGTGTAGGTCTAGGGACGTGTACCTTGCCAGGCCTCCCAGCTTGTTTGGATCCCTACCCCCAACTCCACTCTGAAATGTATGTTACCATTCTCCCTATAGCACACTTGAGAGCAAATTTAAAAACATTATGCTTTTATTTATTAGTCAACATAAGAAAAACATTATCAATAGAAACATCAGAGGCCCCCTCAAAAAATGTAAATTGTACCCTGGCCACTGTGAATATTTTTGAGATGAATTTGTGTTTTTGTCATGCCTTCACATTTTTAGTCTGCCACATTACAGGACATTTAGCTATATGAAGCAAAGTCAACAAGAGAAGGAAGTCCAAGTTCTAGAGCCTGGAGATTGGGAAACCTGAGGGTAAGCCCAGGTCTTCAAGCACAAAATCAAAGAATATCAGGCAAGGTCATAAGCAGCAGACTCTGCTCCTCTTTTTTTGCTTGTTTTTCTAGGACTCTCTAGCTAACTTTATTTGCTGCAATTTGGCACTTCTTGTCTTGGGTTTTGGAGACAAAGAACACTCGGGAAAGGAAAGCAATAAAGGCAACTCAGTGAACAGGCCCCAAGGGGTGGGGTCAAAGGGATCAGGGAAAGAGGCCTAGGCCCTTGAACTGGTCAGGAATGACCAAGATGAAGAGGTGTATTTACAAAGGTTGTGAAGTCTGGTTTGGCCTCCAAACTCTTACTTCTCCTTATCATGTTGCAGGAGTAAAGGGTGGAGGCCTTTCCCTTCTGAAAAGGTCTTAGTCGTCGTCCCCCTCCCCCGCCCCGCCCCTTTTACATGTAGTTCCAGGCAGGATGTAAGTGTGGATTCAAAAGATCCGAAGAAAGAAAAGGAATGTGAATAGAAGCTGAAGGTACGTTGGGTAAGACAGGCCTTGAGAAACCAGGTAAAATGTTCCTTAGTTACCTGAAAGGCTTCTAATTCAGCTGGAGCATGAAAGTGTTGCCCAATGGTCCCCATCCACAACCCAGACTCTGGTCATTGATCTCTCTTGCCCCTGAAAAAGTGGCACTTGTGGTTGGCTAGTAGGTATTTGCACTAGCTTCTCATGGGGACAGAAGAAACCTATCTTAAGAATGAGTTCAGAAAATTCTACACCAAAATTTCCAGTAATAACAGCACTGAATTTTTGCTGTTGTCTACTGTGGACATTTTAAATTATATACAGTCATTGGCTTAATTTATTCCACAATATATCCCAGAACAGAAAATAATAGCATTAACAAACACAAGAATCTCAACACAAACCCTAGAAGTTCTTGGGAAAAGTACAAAGCCTTGGGTGGTTCATGACTCTGGCTGTGTTGGGAATGGTGGCCCCTGCCCTGCTCTTTACCCTAAAGCTGTGACACTGATATCCTCAGTGTATTTGCTCAAGGTTTACAGAGGTTTTTATGCCCTTCAGCTCAAGACATGGTTGACACTGGCCAGCTGAGGAAATAAGAAAAGGCAGCACTCCACCCAGGGCCTGGGACACTGCTGAGCTGAATAACCAAGAGATCATCTGATGAGAATTCCAGCCCAGGATCACCCACCTGTGCTAGTATCATTCTGGGCATTTCAGTCTTCATCATATTTTACCCCATGTAAAATGGCATGTCCAGGACTGCCAGTCAGGTGAATCCAGAACCTAATTCAACATCTCCCTAGCCAGCTCTCTTTGGGGTGGACCCAAAGACAATATCACAGGAGATTAGAAACAAAGAGGCCTTGTGGGAAGATCCAGGTCACTGTGCAGAGCCATGGTGAGTGGTCTTCAAGATATACGATGGGATTTAGGAGCCCCAAAGGGTTAGAAGCAATGAATAAATCTCAACACTGAAAACCTCCAAGAACATGAGATGGGATGAAGAACAGTATCCTCTAATGCAATACAATTTGCTATTGACTTCGCGAATACTATTTTTTGCCAACCAAAGCGAGGAAGAGCTTAATAATAAGAGTATGTGTAGGCAGCAGGAGGTGTCTTGGCCTGCCCACTAGCTTTAGAATCTGAAAGCAGAGCGAGAAAATTCCAAAGAGTAATGAGTGTGGGTTTGTGCAGGGTGAAGATTGGTGGGCTGAAGGACTTGGTGTGTACACCAAACCACCTCCCCACTAGCATCTGCGTGGTGTCTGCAGGGGCGACTCTAGTTTAGCTTTCTAATCTTAAATTTAAAAAAAAAAATCCTTTTTCTCCGCTTGCTCTTTATTCTAAACTCCTCTATGAACGTTCCTCAGGCTCCCTGGAAGATCTCCTGATCCTCATTGGGATTGGCTACCCCCACAAATTCTTTATGACCTTGTCCTGGGAACAAAAGGTGCCTGGACCCTTCTCTGGGCCCCACTCTGGACCCTTGCTTTCTGAATCAAGGACTGTTACACAACTTTTCCTTCCTTCCGCGTTCTGGCTCCAACTTTGGGCTTTGCACCTTCAGCCAGGCAATGAGAGCTGGCATCTCCCAGCACTATCAGAGTAAATTCACACCTAGCTCCAGCAAAGGATTCCCAGGTGAGGTCAACAGCTGGTGGCCTTCCCTCCTCCCCTGGCCCTCAGAGGTTAATACTCACGCAGCAGACTCATCAAGCAGAGAGCCACCCAGCCCCATGGCAGCCGGAGCCCCGCGTGCGCGTCCCTGTGGACCTGCATTCTCGAGCACCGCTCCGGAGATGAGTCGGTGCAGGAGGCGCCGGGCGCGGGACGCGCTCCTCCGCCCTGCAGAGGGGTGGGGGATACTGGCTCTCCTCCCCTGCTCCCTGTCCGGAGGGGGTGGAGGATGCTGGCTTATCCCCTCCCTGTTGTGTCTTGGCGGAGCCGGCCGCTCTCCTTGGCTGCTGCCAACGTTAGTTCCCGGTCAACCCAGAGGCCCAGGACCTGAGCAATGAGATTGGGGCTGTAGACAGATGACTTGGAAGGTTGCCAGGCCAGCCGCTGACTAAGTGGGCAGGTCAAGATAGTGGGTCTTCGAACTCCTCTACTTCACTTTTAACCCTGTGTCACCTTAGCTACAGCTGGCCAGGGTCAAGTTTCTCCTTTCTGTTTTCTTTATTTTCAAGTTTTATGCGTGTAAGGAGGCCACTGTAAGCCTGAGTTTACATGAGAAAAATTTTCAGCTAATCAGGAAATAGTACAAGTACGAAAATGTCTTTAGTAATAATCACAGTAGAATTTGTACTTTTGTGAGTGGGACAATAACAGCCACTTGATCCACCCAGCTTTTCTGCTGTCAACTCTTCTCTCTTTAACACTCATTTTTCCAGGAAAAGAATCTACAGAATTTATGTTAATTTTCCTGTGACATTCCATATTTTCCTAGTTAGTCAGATCATAGCAATTACTAATACCACAAAGATATAGTACAGCTACTCCCCAGTACCCAGGATGTCTTCTTCTAAAATCTCCTTGTCAACCCTAGATCTACATCTCCAGAGCTTTACCTGTCTCCCCTTCAAAAAAGGATTCCCTGGATTCTCACCCCCCTGCTCTTCCCCCCACTCCTCACTCACACCCACCTAACACACTTTCTAGCACCCCTTGAGTTGCCTGTTCCTCAGCAATGGTTCCATATGTTGATGCACTGGGTTGCAGGATTCTAGCTAGGCAATCAGACTAGGTCACAGATCTGGAAAATCAAGGCAGGAGGGAGGAGCCAGACCAGGTAGATGACAGCACCAAGTAGAAGTAAAGATAAGGCATAGAAGGGTCTGTGATGATGACTGCAAATACTCAGCTCCACTTTTTTCCATAAATGTCTAGTTACATAGCCTAAAGGTAAGCACCCTGGGGTGCTTTTGTTTATATTCCTCTGAAGATCTACCTTCAAGAGAAAAGTAGATTAGATTTGGTTGTCCATCTCAGGCCTAATATACCTTTGAATTGAGGAAAAGACTATCATTCTTCAAACCCATACTTTTACCCTGTTACTTAGCATACCGTTAAAATGGGGAGCAAGGTTTTCATTATATAAAGGCAGAAGCCGATTTAATACAGTGGAGTGAGATGAGTTTGTGTCAAAGTGCCGTTGATGATTTAGATCTGGTGTATTGTAACGGAGAACCTGCCGGGGACAGAAAGGACCGCAAAATGTGCTTCTGAAATCAGACTTTGATGTTTGGGATATGAACTAACAACAACAACAAAAACACATGCCTTCTACTAATTTCTCAGCTTTAAAAGTGAATTTGCTTCAGGTACCTACCATAAAAGTATGAGCAAAACATAGTTACATAAAAATAAATTAACTCATTTGAGTCTATGTTTTCTCTGGTTACTTAATTTAATTAATGAGGTATTTTGAGACAGGATTTACACTGTAGCCTAAGCTGGTCTTGGACTCAAGAGAATCCTACCTCAGCTTTCTTTTTTATATTTATTTATTTTAAATTTTATGTGAATTGGTGTTTTGCCTGTGTGTATAACTGTGTAAGGGTGTCAGATCTTGGAATCACAGACAGTTGTTAGCTGCCATGTGGATGCTGGGAATCCAACTCAGGTCCTCCGGAAGAACAGTCAGTGCTCTCAACCTCTGAGCCATCTCTCCAGCCCCTACCTCAGCTTTCTAAGTGCTGGCATTATAGCTGCGTACAATTGTTCCAGGCTCTGCTCTGGTTACTTTAAATGTCTTTTGTCTTCTGAACTATATGGAAAATAGGACTATAGAAAACTTAATGTTTGTACCTAAACTTCCTGACTAGCTTTTGGAACAAAGTGAGAGTGGGAAGTGAGAGAGATATTGATTCCATGCAAAGGTTTCTAAAAACAAAATCCAAACAGAATAAGAATCAAAGCGGATTCCGAACTTCCAAGAACCTGAACTTGTAATATGTGCTGTCATTCTTATGCATGCTAAAGTTCAAGACATCACACTTATCATTTAATGTCCTGTACTTCCCCATCCCTCTCCAAACCCACTTCATGTCAAGCTAAAATAGACTGTTACATATAATGCCTTCTATGTAAAAAACCAGTGTTTTAGTTCCGTTCCTTTAATAAAATACCTGAGGCTGGATACTTTATAAAGAATAGAGAATTCTGAAGGCAAGAAAATGAGAAAATAAAAGCCAAGATTGAAATATGCAAGACACTGTTTCAAAGGACTTCCTTGTCCCATAAACAAAGAGAATACTTAAAAACAAGAACAGAAATGTATTTTGCTTCATGGTTCAAGAATACTGGTAGTTTAAGAGCATTGCACCTGCAACCACCTGATGTCGATGGAGAACCTTTTTGTTGCACCATAGATGGCAGAGGGCATCACATAGTGAGACAGAACAAGTGAGTGAAAGCTCGCTGAATTTGGATAAAGTGCACTCCCCTGGATAGCCCATTAATCTTTAAATAGATTCATTTACCCAGCAGAGCAGAGACCCAAATACCATTAAGATTTAAGTTTGCAGGTTAGGAAATAAAATTTAAATGAAACATTTGAACCATCAAAGTTGATTATTTTAATAAATCTGAGTTTTAAAATCTTTTTGTTATTTTCTCTTTATAATACAAACTTTAACACATTTGTATAAAATTGTTAAAGAGTTGAATTGCAGTTTACATGTTAAGTTACCTTCTATGGACATTAATGACACGTTTGTTCATTTCTATTTTTAGTTTCATACTTTGGAACCTAAGCTCTCCCCATTCCCCATGTCGCAAATATTATTTTGGAAGTATTTAAAAGCACTCAGGAACTGTCCTGGTATGTACAGAAAGATCCTTAATGGTGGTGGTGTCAGATACTGGAGGGAAGCAATGAGAATTTATTACCTAAAAGTGAGTTCCTTTTTGTTGTAAATGATTTCTGGCCCCTGCTTGCAGCAGTTTTTACCCCCCTCCACAATGACTCAGATGCTTATATTAATTTCATGCTGTTTGAGCTATGTCTCAGGCCCATTGACAGCTAGCTCTTTCATCTTAATTCAACCCATTTCCATTAATCTACCTGGCCATGTTGCCATGGCCCATGGCCCATATCTGCAGTCCTACATGTTTCTTCTTTGGCGGCTAAATGGAGTCTGCCCGACTCCACCTTCCTTCTACCTGTCTCTCCTCTGATTCCTCCACCCACTTCTACGGTCCTCGACACAGGTCAAAACAGCTCCTTTATTTATAGAATGATATTCACTGCATACAGAGAACATTCCCACCACACCTTTTTTACTCTTCTTGCCCTCCAGGGCCTCCTTTAGACATAATCAAAATAGATATCTACTGACAGTGAAGTCTGGAACATCTGCCCTGATGACTCTCTGACCCAGTGTTTTGTGTTTAACTATTTTGATGTGGCTCTCTCAATGACAGGCAGTCTATTCCAAAGGATACAGACCGGGAACACTCAGACCACATTATTATGAGGCAGTTACAAAGGTTATTTAGGGCATAAAATGTCAGGACTAAGAGGCAAGAGTTGGAGAAGGTTAATCCACTTGGGATGGGGTATAAATACATGTACCATCCGGATCTTGTGTTTCCAACAACGAAGCTGTAACTAGAAGGACAAGAAGTGAGACTGTGGCATAAGGCAGTCAGCACAATCCATGCACTGTTGTTTTACTGAAACAAGCCTGGCCTGAGGCTCTTTTACATAACCTATCAGTGCTCTAGACAGTCAGAATTTTGGGGACAAAACAGTGTCAATAATAGGTCAGCAATTTAGAAGTAGCATGTTGTTGGTCCAGAGATGACATGATCAATATATTGGTTATGCTTTGCTTTACTGTTTCTTTCTGCCTGTAAAACACACTCCACTTTGTTTCATCATTTTGTAATAATATATTTTACTTATTCTAATTTCACATATCATTCATTGGGTTATTTTTATTTATTGCTTTAAATTAATAATTACTTGTTTTATGTCATTTGAAACTTTGTTTTTCAGATATCTGAGAAAGATTTTTAAATTCTTATATATTTCATATAAACATATCTTATACATAAGTATAATATCATATAAATATATTATATAAGTAAATATATATATATAAATGTTAATGAGCTTCAGAGTCTCCTATGCTGTAAAAATACCACCTCTTGCACTTGTATAGTCAAGGCTATTTATTAGAAGGGATATCATTAGAGACAGAACTGTATTAATATCCAGAAAAGAGACCATGAAAGCAAGGCCTCATATTTATCATATTTTATCTAATCATGGGCCCAGGGCTACCCTATCAGTTTGGCCTCTAAAGCAACCAATTTATGAGTAAAAGAAGAAGTGGCTTCTGAGCTGGAATCACACATAATCTGCAGTGTTTCAGTGTTTGGTACAACTGTTATGAGCTCATGAGAGGGCAATGAAAATATATCATAGTAAGCTGTTTGTTGAAAAGGAGGTAAAAAAGTCACTGTAGATGGTGATAATGTGTTGTACATAATACATATGCATATGATTACACTGTGTCTTAGTTACTTTTCTATTGCTGTGGCAATACACCATGACCAAGGTAGCAGGAAAAAAATAAAAAGGCTGCAATTGGGCTAACAGTTTCAAATAGTTGCAGTCTATGAGGGCTGAACAAAACCATGACAGTGGAGAGTTCACATCTGGATCCACAAGTAGGGAGACAGAGCACACTAGAAATAGCAGGTATCTTTGAAACCTAAAGCCTACCCCCAGTGACACATCTTTTTCAACAAGGCCACACCTCCTAATCCTTTCTAAACAATTTCATCAAGAAGGGGCCAAGCATTCAAACATGAGTCTATTCTTATTCAAACCAAGACATTCCTTCAAGCATTTATTACATGCATATGATAAATGTTTTTCACAATAAGCACACACTATTTTGCAAACAATTGTAATAAACAAATCTTTTCCTTTTGCAAAGGAACAGAGTGTGGCAGCTGAACTACTGTACTAGTTTTCTTTGGATGTGTCAGGTCTGGGTCACTGTGGAAACAATCTTATGAAGGAGGAACACAGTTTGTCCAAATGTTAGTAATGAAGGTAACTTGAGTGATGCTCCTAAGTTCTGGGAAGCAGCCTCCCAAGATCTGCTTTAAGTAAATGCAGCATGTTGGGGTGCCAACATTGCCTCTGTTTCTTTCTCTAAATCTCTTCTAAACTTCTGGAAAATCTTTGTGATGGTGCAAGTCTAATTTAGAATGAGTGCTGTAAGGCAGCATGTGTGTTCCCATTAAAGCCTGGGACTCCAAAGAGATTCTTGGTATTGAGGTAAAGGGACAATCAATTCAGAAAAAGTCTAAGATGAAGAATTTATTCAAGAATACAGAAACTAGGGGCTGGAGAGATGGTTCAGAGGTTAAGAGCACTGGCTGCTCTTCCAAAGGACCTAGGTTCAATTCCCAGTATGCACATGAAAGCTCACAACTGTCTAACTCCATACACTCAGTGCAAAATACCAATGCACATCAAATAAAGTTAAATAAAAAAATTTTAAAAGAAGAATACAGAAACTATTCTTTTTTTTATGTCTGCAAGGTAGATTAAGACAATTTTCCTAACTGGAATCCTCTCAAGAGGCTAGCTCTTCTTATACAATATTTTGAATCCACTACCCACCCCAATAGGCTGCAAAGGGCAGGAACCAATCAGCCTGTGTCTGCTAATTCCGAAGAAGGAGCTTTCTTAACAAGTGTGTTATGGATGCCCAAGCATTAAGGTGGCTGTTTAAAACTTAGCTACAAAGGAAACATCTGTCCAATTGTTCTTCTGACTTCACACGGGGAACTTCTCTATCAAATTAAAACACAGGGCTCAGTCCAGCGCTAGATTTGGAAGAAAAGGAGAAACAAAGCTTTCCTTCCTCTCCAAGTTGGGTTTACAGCTTACAAGAGACTACCTTAGAGACCGAGTATAAGGAAGACTCAGAGACAGCCAAATTCCTGTGAAGTTCTGGATGCGCCCAGTGTAGCATCTGTATCCAAAATGTCCCCACCCTTGGGTTCAAGTTTTTCAGACTTCTCAGCTGGGAGCCACCAGGGGATTCATGTTGGAAGAGTAACAGCTGAGTACAAGGACCCCTCCCTTAACAGTGCAGCTGCAGTACTATGAGCAGAGAAGACATTCTTTCTTCTAGAGGTAGCAAAAGATTTCCCCTTATCCTAAGACATGTCAGCTTCCTGCATCTAAATTGGGGTGTATGGAGAATTCGGAGACATATTTTAGTCTCCACAGAAGAAGTATCTTTCTGAGAACATAGATTGAGGCTCATTTCACCCATCAAAGGCTTAGAGTGGTTTAAGTGATAGGGGAGGCTGTTTTGTAACAGGTGGTGCTCAGGTTATATACTGTACAAACCAGGAGATTCAGAGAGACTGGAATCTATGTCTGTTCACATCTCATATCCTCACATTGAGAGGACATGAAGAAGAAGAGGAGGGGAAGGAGGAGGAGGAAGAGGAGGAGAAGGAGGAGGAAGAGGAGGAGGAGGAGGAGGGACAGAATGTGTTGGTGACTGAGGGGTTCCCAGTGTTTATCTTGGAAAACTGACCAGAATATTCACAGGGAACTTCTATGTTCTTTCTTTTTTTCCCCATTTTCTCTTCTTATTTTTTTCTTTCCTGTTTTTAGGCAAAGTCTGAGCCAGGAGAAGAAAACCTTTTGTTTTCCAGATTGAGCAGAAAGTTGCCAGGAGAAATGACAAGGAAAAAAGAATAAAGGCCCTGCACAGATCCATTCCCTCCCACTCTGGGTGCATTCCCAGCATACAGTGTCAAAGCAGCAGGGTTTGCAGGGTGTAAAATAGGGATGCTAAATTGCATAAGTCTCTAAAAAGATCCATATGTCTGGGCTGAAGCAAGCCTGGAGCCCAGGGTGGGGCCGATAACATCATCTGCTGGACAAGAGTGGTGCTTACTTTCTCAGGGAGGATTAGATGTCAGCTTGACTACTTACAGTTAGACTCACCATGACCTAGGTTGGGAACTCAGGGTACATTTGCAGTAGGGAGGAAAGAAAAAGATCAAGGGCCAGAGCAAATAGAGAGATAAAGTTTGGAAGCTAGCATCTGGAACTTTTGGTAGGGAAGCAGTTGAGAAACTTCAGGGCACTTTGGAGGGAGTAGTTGTGCAGAATGCCAGGCTGTGTGCCCACTTTGTGGGAAGTCTTGACTGCTGAGTCTCACAGTAAGCCTCCCAGAGCCAAAGACAGCTCACTCTTCTCCCTTCTGTCTCTAAGCTCCAATTGCAGCTTCCCCAGGGGTGGAGAGTGGCAGATGGTGTGCAGCTGTGGGACACATCTGGCCTTGTAGGAATTAGAGGAAGACACAGTGGCCAGTTGCAAATTTAACAGCTACCCCAGAGGCCTATCTCCAAAACAAAGGAGTGATGCCCCAACACTCTACCCTTACCTTATACCAAGAAGAATCCATGTTTTCCCTTAGTCCACTTGCCTCCTCTCAACTGGATCAGGAGGATATGATTCTGTGACTGTTGCCAAGCAGCTGCTTCCCAGATGTGTTTTCTCCAGAGATGGAGTATGCAGGCTAGGGAGAGCTGGCAGGATGTATAGAGTAGCAGGGCCAAGCCATGAAGATTCTCTGAGAATCAATGTATGGATTTGGAAACTGACCATCAGAAGACCTTTCAGGACTAGGAAGATCCTAAAAGTTTTTATCCCCTCTATAAAACAGCCCAAATGTATGAACTTACACATACACGTGTCCCTCCCCCCAGTATTGCTTTCCAGAATTGTGAGAAGGATCATTTTGAGGATTCTTTCTCATCTCTTCATTGGTGAAGTATCATTGACTTGTACTGTGGCTCTAATTCACTTAGCAGGCAGAGCAGTGTGATTTAAATCAAAATTAACCATTGCATTTCTTTGCTGAAAACTCTCCACTGGCTTCCTTTTCCTCTAAGATGAAGTCCATAGCCTTCACCATAGCTCGCAAGACCTGGAAGGGCTAGGCAACCACTGTCTCCTATCTCTGTCTTCACTATGCTAGCCTCCTCTAGTTCTTTTCCAGCCTCCTCTATAACCAAGCTTTGCCTGCTCGTTCTCAGTGCACCGGCACCTTCTCAGCTGGCCTCCTCTCACATCCAATGGAAAAAAAGTGTCTGAAAATTTTTGTTCTAGAGGCTCATTCATAAATTTTTTTTCAGCGTTACAGTTACATGGTGACCTTTCTATTGCCTGACTTCTCCATTTGACTATATGAAACATGAAGAAACATTAGGAATACTTGGTACCTTACTGCAATGTAGACCAAAAGTAATTACTCTGCAGATCAGCTGAGAAATGAATGAACTGTTATCATATGCTTTTGAGTGTTCAAGGACTGTGGTATATTACTGTATCCATTTCACAAAAGCAAAGTCTTTTTTTTTTTTTTAAACCTCAAGAAAAATTAAATTTAGGAAAAAGTCCGTTCCAATTTTCATAACTTTATGGAGTCTATGGAAATGTGATTATATGTGGCCCCTGTTCTGACTGGCATTTAGAAACATCAGCCTAATGCTGCTTGGTAGAGTTATGAGTGCAACTCTGGACATGCACAGTATCTAGATACCTGGACAAATCAGGGCCCCTCCTTGGGACTCAGAGCTGGTATTCCCATGATGACACAGCGTTCTCTGGAGGAACACAAATTGTTTCAGGCCCCTCCAGACTTTCAGTGCACCCACTCCTGATGCATAAGATGAAGGCAGAGCCCTGCTGTCTAGAGAGGGGACCAGTGGGTGGTGCCTTACCCAGCCACAAACTGCTTCTGGTTGAGAGTGGGGTGGCCATTTCCTTGTGTGAGGGGCAGCCAAGGGAGAGGGGAAGCAGCCAGAGTGGGTGGCTGATTCCGGTCTCTGACCCTTGGGGCAGTGCCTGCAGCTCCTGCCAGGCTCCCACACCTTGTCTAAGAATAGCTGCCCTCTTTCCTGCTGGTCTGCAACCCCTTGAAGCCCAGAGGAAAGCATGCTAACTGTCTAGCCCTAGGCAGGGCTGTCCCTTCCGGCCATTCTCTCCCCCGCTGGGGATCAAAGGGCTGTCAAGGAGTTCGGTTTTAATTTCTGATGTTGCCACCATTAATAGTGTTAAAGTGTGCAGGCATGCTAGAGTTAAGGACATTTTCTAAATGGGGAGAAGCTCCAGGTCTTGAACCTGAGAACTAATGCTGGAAGCATGCTTACCAGAACAGAAAGCAAGTCCTTGAAGGATAGCTTCTCTCCTGAGTGGAGCCAAGACAAAGCCTGGAAACCCATGTACACTGCTAGCTGAAGCAGCAGATAAATGTACCATTGGAGAAACAACTGAATTATCCTGGTCCTTAGAAGAGACGCTAGTCTATTCTGGCTCCTAAGGTGCCTCCAGGACCATTGTATGCCCTAGTTATTATAATTTATCATCCAACTGAGGCTTTAAGAAAATTCACAAAAAAAACAGGATTTTGCTAATATGTATGCCAGGATGGCAAACACAAATGAAGACCACCTGACTAAACCAAGTCTTCCAGTTGTTTTAGCTACTGCTGATTGTTGGGCATTCATGTTCCCATCTACGTGGATGGCTTAAAAAGGTGACATAAGAGGGAACAGATTAAAAAGAGTGCCAGAAACTGAGGCACAGCAGAAACCTGGAAATTAGTGCCAAGCTTCCTTGTATTCCCATGGGTCACATCCTTTTTGCATCAATCAAATAGAAGAAAGTTAATTATAGATCTAGAGGAGTTAAGCTGCATTGGGGCGGGAAAGAAAGGAGACTTTCTCAGGAAGTTCCATTGCTTGCTGGGAAAGAGAATCTGGATGGAGAGATAAGCTGACCCACAGGATCGTAGTTGCTGCCTCTGTTCTTTATTTTCTGAAGTTAAAACCCTGGGCTGTTAGTAAAACCCAGACAGATTCCTTATACACCTTTCATGAAAAGCAGTCTTAGTGCCCCTCAGTTACCCACTCACAATCTGCAGAAATCATTGTAGTCATTAGGTCAGTGTCTGTGGATCACGAAGCAAGGAAGGAGCAGCTGCTGTGTTAAGTCAGCTTCCGGAGTTATACAAACAAGCAAGGCCACAGTCCTATCACTCCAGGAATGCCGTCTACCAGGAAATCATCGGGCCAAGTGATGTGTGACAAGAGGGAGAAAAGATGCTTTTTGCAGAACACTGTTCCACAACTTCTTTTCTCCAGTACTGAAGGTTTTTAGAAACTTCTTTAAACACAAGGCAGTTGTTTGTATAGCAGCATATTCCAGAGCCGAAGGCGTAGTTCCAGCGCAACACATTTAGCTTCATATAGCAGCATATTCCAAAGCGAAGTTTTGTGAAAGGCCCTGGAAAACATTCATGAACATCATAGGCTAGAGAATCCTCCCTCCTGAATTTGAATCCGAATTCTTCTCACTCACAAATTGATTATTTTCCAACACATTTCCTCACTCTTTGGGATCTCCTAATTTACAAAAGGTCATCTTAGTATCATCTGTTTCATAAAGCAGGACCTGAAAAATGTAATATATGACCAATTTATCTGATACCATGTGGAAATGCAGATTTTCATTGCATAGACATAGTATGTAGCTCAAATGTCTGCATTTGGAAAGCCTTCCCAAGTAACGCTGATGCTGCTGGTCTGAAGATCACACTTTGGACAGCAAGGTCACTGAACACTGGATATGCACCTATTTGTTGATTTGCTTGTTTTTCAGAAAATGCTCTTCTCTTCGGACTTGGTCCCTCTTTTGGAAAGCAGCTGGTACATACATGCCACACAGAAAGGGTCCTATCTGGATGTCACATACAGAATAGCTCATCTCTCAGTCATTGAAACCCTGACAGGCATTTGAATGAAGGAACCTGCACCTAGTTCCACCTCCCAGCTATTGACATCATCTTAGACAATGGACAGCAGAAACCATATTTCCTGCTGGGTCCTGACCCATACGCTTCAAGAATGGATGCAGTGCTTCTTGTCTTAATCTGGCAAGCTGTGCAGTGTTTTATTATTCAACAATCATTAGTTCAAACAGAAGCAACTTTTGGCTCAGGAAAGTAAAGACATGATATTTTAAAATTAGAGTTTATATTGAAACTTTACTTTCTATAGAGTTAGTTATTCATTGGGTAAGTAAGCATCATCTCTTTTATCAATATTTTTCTTGTAACTAAATTTTAATGCTGAGGTTAAATATGATATCGTTAGGAAAGGAAAAGTGAATACTGAAAATAATCAGACCTGGCACATTATTTCTTCTCTGTCTCTGTGACAAAAATCCATGAAAAGCAACATAGAAAAAGGAGGGCTTCTTTGTGATCATAGTTTGAGGGTGAAGTCCATCAAGGCAAGGAAATCTCGGCAGCAGGAGTGTGAGCTGGTTACATTTCCTGTTAGGAAGCAGAGAGAGATGAACACTGGCAATCTGCTTTCTTTTTGTTTCTGTAAAACCAAGTGCTCTCCCTTCCATCCCTTCTCCCAATCCTCCCCAACTCCCCCCTACTCCATTCCCCACCCTGGCCCCCATTCATATGGCATATGGCATATCCAGTTGAGGTAGGACCGAGTCCCTCCTGAACAGCTTTTCTTCTTCTTTGTATTCAACCCTGGACCCCAGTCTATGGCAGGACACTGCTCACATTCAGGATATCTTCACTCTCCAGCTGATGCTCTCTAAAAATGGTATTACCAACAAGCACAGAAGCATTTCTCCTAGGTGTTTCCAAATCTGACCAAGTTAACAATCAAGATTTACAATCACACCTTTACCATTGCAACTTTAAAATTGATTAGTTGGGTTTTCTCAGGCAATTGGATTTATTTTTCTACAACTTACGTTTCTTTTGCTGTTGTATTAAGTGATATGATACTGCATAAGAACTGAGAGAGAGCTAATTATCAGACATGAGTGATAGCTGCTATCGTCATTTTTGGAATGATTTCTTGAGTAAAAAAATATGCATTGGGAAGGATGAGTCCATGTAAGAAAAGAACCAGAGGAATCTATAGTGGCCACACATGAAGGATCTTAGAAAGAGTTGCACCTAAGTTAAATCTCAAAATGAGTAACAAATAACTAGGTTAGATATTCTCATCCTTCAGAATCCCAAAGGCGTATAGAGGAGTAACAGATACAAAGAGTTATCAAAACCAACGGACAAACAGCTTCTAAGGAGGGAGCAATCAATTAATAGCACCAAAATACAACAAGTGTCCATGATCTGATCTATTACTTTGAATTAACTTTCAATGGATTGCTGATGCTTTTATTTTAAAAAAGAATTTAAGCAGGAGATGTATTCACTCACTAGTGGAATTTAAGCAAAAACATTCTCTTTTCATTGAAAGATGATGGGTGAATAAAGTGTTTTAAACACACACACACACACACACACACACACAAAACAAAACAAAAAAACACTTCTGGTTTTACTGTAAAAGGGTTGTGTAGCAGAAATTTGTGGCGGCCATAGTGCATCTGTGGGCATTAGCTGTAACCTACTCTGCTTTTTTCATCTGTAGCTGAGCCTAACCTGGCTTGAGGAGCTTTAGATTTTATTTTTTATGTTTCATGTATTTTAAAGAGAAGTTTTATTACTGTATGGGTTTTTTTTTTAGCTATTCTGAATGTTTTGCTTTTTTATATAAAGTTTGATACTGATTTTCAAAAAAATAAAAATTTTAAATAATAAAATCCAAAGTTTAAAAAAGTGCAGCATTACCAATACAGTGGAGATTCCTTTGCCCTCTTTTCTGATCATGACTCCTCCTTGAAGCTCTTTTTCCAAAAGTCACCCCCTGAGTTTGGTGTTAATTTGTTTCAAGCCCTCCCCATAACCCTCTGTGTGTGTGTGTGTGTGTGTGTGTGTGTGTGTGTGTGTGTATGTGTGTGTATGTGTGTTTGTGTGTTTGTGTTTGTGTGTGGTGTTTCCTTCTTTCTTCTCTCCTGTTTCTTTTATTTTAAAATTTCATGTATTTTTATTGTGTGTATGTATTCATGTTGGTGTGTGCACATGTTTTTGTGTGTATGTGGAGGTCAGAGGTCTATGGTAGCCGTCTACCTTTTTGAGATGGGATCTCTCATTAAGGCTGGAGCTCACCAATTTGGCAAAGGCTGTCCACTCAGCTTTTGGGTTCTCTTGTCTCTGCCTCCAGTTCTAGGTTCACATGTATAATCCAGGCCTGGTTTTTAAATTTTTTTAAAGTGAGTTATGAAGTTTGGATTCTGGCCATTGTTTGTCCTAAAAATGATTTATTAATAACTTTCACCCCAACCCTTATTTTGTTGGTGTTGTGTGTTTGTGTTTTATAAGACGTTCTCTGTTACCCAGGCTAACCTGAAATTTACTCTGTAGTCCAGCATAAACTTGTATCAGTTGTTCTGCCTCAGCCTCTCGAGGGTTTGAATTACAAGTGTGAAACACAACAAATGGATATTCTAAAATTTTCTTTACACTTACATCACATTTGTGTGCATCTTTAAGTGATGTACATTTACAAGAGTGCATGTTTTAAATAAATAGCATGGTACTACAATACATGTTCTGCATCTTGATTTTATTTGTCAGTGTTTCATGATATTCATTTGTTGACAGATGTACCTCTTATTCATTAATCTCCATTGGTGCATGGTATTTTGTTACATATGTTGAAAGACACACATACACACACACACACACACACACACACATATATGTCTTATTTTTCACTGTTATTTTCACTATTTTTAAATTCCAAGCACTAATGCAAATGAATGCACACATCATCACGTTTGTGTAGGGCTCATTTAGTATCTCTTAAAAAGTTTTGTGTCTCAATTCTTTCCTTTTGAATTTCTGATTGAATCCTCAGAGTTGAATAGGATTTCTTAATATATCCTCTTAATTTTCTTAGTTCCATCCATGTCTATTTACTTGTCTTTCTTTTTTGCTTCTTTGAATATCTGAGGCATATTTTAGAAATTTCTTCATTTCTATTTTACTATGCACTAATTCAACTAGTTTCTTCTTTGTATATTATTTTAAACCTATGTAATTCAATTAATTTATCTGAAATATAAAATATACTCTACATGTATAAATTTTGGATTTTGGAATATTTGATTTTCAGAATATTATTTGTCAGTAATATAAGTTTTTTCCTAGTTTGTCATTTGTGCCTTTTAAAATTATTTGTTTTATAATATGAAAAAAATTTTAATATATTTATTTTTATTTTATGTGAATTTGTGTTTTGCCTGCATGCATAACTGTGTAAGGGTGTCAGATCTTGGAATTGTAGACATTTGTTAGCTGCCATGTGGATGCTGGGAATCGAACCCAGGTCCTCTGGAAGAACAGCCAGTGCTCTCAACTGCTGAGCCATCTCTCCAGCCCAATATGAAAGGTTTTAATTATAAAGAAGTTGAACCTTTTACTTTATTATCTATGCTTTGTACTTTATGTAAGAAGTTTTTCCCTATGTTACAGAGGTGAAAGTCGTCTTGCTAGAATTCACAACAAATCCTTAAGTATTGCTTTCACACATTTAGCTTTTGTCAACACTGGAACGGTTGGTGGTATCATAAAGATGGGGCTTGGCATAGTCATTCTGCATGAGGTTAACTAAATCTGCACTATTAACTCTTAGCCTTTCTTTTGTTTGCTGTTCTTTTTTATTGTTGTTTTGGTTACTTAAAGTAAAAGCTCATGTAGCCCAAAGTGTATCACCAAAGTTGGACTTCATCTCCTGCTCCTCCTTGCTCTACTTCCCAAGTGTTTCTATTACAGGTGCACATCATAATACCTGGTTTTGTGTAAAAATTCTTAAATTCAAGTGCAATCTTACATGAATTTTCAGTGCTGTTTTCATTTGATTTTTAGCTACCTACACCTATTTACATGTTTGTGGTGAACTGATGCCCATCTAACTACTATAATTTTAAAATAAAATTTGGGATTTAGATGGGCAGATGATAGATAATATGTGATAAATGGTAAAGGCAGTTTTTTCTACCTCATTCTTTTTAAAAGAAATCTTGACTATTATTGAACATCCACATTTTCATATGAATTTTGTGATTAACTTACATCCAAAATTATTTTGAATAGTCTACATGTGTAGTAAATTTTGTAATTACATAATTAAATAAATAAAGGACCAAGGATATGGATATCTAAGCAGTTCTCATCAAAATATGATCCTGTGTCATCCTGTAAGGTGGACTGACAAGTTGGTAGAACTGTATGAAATTTCTTTCCATACAGTTCTGGTATCTTCTGGCTGACATTTTTTTCTTTCTTCCTGTGTGAGATTCCTGGGGAAATTCCCATTCCTTTGCAATCCATTATTTCAATAGTCTGATAATCAGATTAAGAGGTAGAAGTGGCTCTTTAGAATTAACTATCAGGCCAGTTAATTACACTGGTTGGGTTTTTGTCAACTGGACACAAAACTCAGTCATTTGTGAAGAGAAAATTTATAGGATAGCTCCATCAGGTTATCCTGGGGCAAGTCTGTGGGGCATTTTCCTGATTAGTCATTGATGTCAGAGATCCCAGCTCATTGTGGACATTGTCAACCCTGGGCAGGCTGGGCAAGCCATACTCAGTGAACAAACTTGTAGGCAGCACTCCTTTATTGTCTCTGCTTTTTTTCCTGCCTTGAATTATTTCTCTGATTTCCCTTCTGAATGCCCTATAAGCTGTATGATGAAATACATCATTTATCCCCAAGTTGCTTTAGGTCATGGTGTTTATCATATCAGCAGCAACCAAATTAATGCAGTCCTTTCTTTACTCTATCCTCAGACAGAATAGAGAAATTATCTTCTAATTTGTGTCTGTGTATAAACTGACATGCATTAAAGTAGAGATAGACTAGTCAAATTGCACAAATGCAGCAGGACAAATAAACTGTTAGTCTAGACTGCTGCTGTAAGGAGGGAGATGGAAAAGAAAAGCAGCTTTGCCTTTTGATTTAGGGGCCAAGAGAGCAGGGAGGTTCAGCAAAGGAGGTTGCTAAGAAGCTACATTAGAGAAAGAGTCTTTAGAGAAAAAAGAACACGAGACTCCTGTTTTGTAGGGTTTATTATAAAGATAAAATAGAAATAAAAACAGAAGGAAAAACAAATTTTCATCTCATTTCTCCTCCTCATATGAGCCACATCTCTCTTTTTATCGAATTCTTTTAGTATTTTTCTCCATATTTCTAGATAACATGTTTCCTTTACTGACTTTTCTTTTTAAATCATTAGTCATAAATTCCCTTGGTTGACAGATGAGCTATGGCTTATACTCTCCCTCCTGTGCTTTTCAGTTCATTCTCCACGCCCTACAAGATTAATTCCAGGAAATAGAATACATAGTTCACTTTTCGTAGTTATACTTTAATGCTGATCTGTAACATTCGTATCACTTACTTTCTTTTCTTTAGCTACATGAGCTCAACTAGCAGGTAAGTCAAGTGACTTTTGAATTTTTTTCTTCTTCCTTTAACTTAAAAAAATATTTTCTGGAACTAGCCATAGGTTAAGTTTGTTCTGGGGGGGTAATTATTTATTTTTATTTTATTGTGTGTTTGCCTACATCTAACTATGTGCACCATGTGTATGCCTTGCATAGGCATAGGATAGAAAAAAGCATCAGATCCTCCAGAACTGGTTTTACAGATGGTTTTGAGTTACTGTATAGGTACCGGAGAACAAACCTAGTCCTCAGTAAAGTCAGCAAGTGTCCCTTTTTAATTACTGTTTTTATTTTTGGAGACTAATATAATTACATTCTTTTCCCTTCTCTTTCTTGCCTCCAAATCCTCCACTGTACCACACTGTTCTCTTTCAAATTCATAGTCTCTTTTTCTTTAAGTGTTGTTGGTATTTTGTGTGTGTGTGTGTATGCTCATATGTGAGTGTATATATTCCTAGCTCTATAAATACAATCTGCTCAGTCTACATATTGTTCCGTGTTTGCATGTCCTCAGGGCTGACCACTGGGTATTGAATAACCGACCAATTGTTGTGCTATTACCTGGGGAAGATTATTTCTCCCACTGTCAGCATTCCTTAGTTGCCTGTAGTTCTTTGTGTAGAGTTGAGGCCTTGTGGTCTTTCCCCCATCTGCATTAGCCTGTCTATTCGTAACATCCTTATGATGGTTGTGTTTAGTTGGTGAGACTTCATGAGTGTAGCTTCTGACATTGCTAGGAGACAGGTTCTCTCAGCAAATTCTCTTCCCCCAGTTCTTACATTCTGTCTGCCCCTCTGCCACAGTAATTCCTGAGTTTTGGTTGCAGGAATTATAATCTATGTGTATTCATTGAAATTGGGCTCTTCAACTCTGCATTTCAACTGACTATAGTTTTCATTACTAATCTACATATGGTTCAAAAATAAGTTTCTTTGATGAGAAGTAAGAACCACACTTATCTATTATTATAATGAGTTAGGTATTATGTTGGTTTAGTAAACTGGCATTTGCAAATTCTCCTCCAAGATCCTTGATTCACTAGATCTAGATAGTGGGCTATGTTTCCAGTACTAGGTATAATTTCCCTCTTATTGAGAGTGTCTTGATTCTAATCAGAGAATTGTTGGTTACCACCAAAGTATGCATGCCACCACTAACCCTTAGGATTATCAGGCCATATTTATCATTGTTGTGATTTACAGACATAATTAGCTGATTAAGACTGTTGGTTGTTTTCCTCCTTTGGAAGCTTGAATCCTTCTGGTACCGTGAAAGCTAGTTCTCAGGGAAGAGGCTTTGAGATCAGATCCATCTTGGGTCCTCTAGGCTTTATGTATGAAGTGTATGGTGTCTTCAGGGTCCCTACTCTGGGGGGCAACCAAGGGTAATAGCAAAAGTAATAGCCTAATGTTTTGAGATCTCTTAGACAACCCTGACTAACAACTCAAGAGACAGCTTTTCTTGGCTGGTGTTGGGGGTTTTGTTAGGTGGCTTTCAGCACTTGGAGAGAGCATTGTAAACTCAGATGGAAAATTTGCATTTAAATTATATATATACATTTATATACCAACATGTATTATGAGTATTAGTATGACTTGTCAGATGTCCTTACAATTATTTTACCTTCCACCCTCCTTTTGTATTTATTTTCTCCCCCCTTAATTAAAGCCCTATTTTGCCCCTTCAGATTACTGCATTCTTTTATTATCTTCTCTTGGAAAGAAATTTCCCTGGTTTCTGCAAATATTTCAGATTATACTCATATTTCAAGATTTTGAGCTTTGGCGCTGTTCTTAACTGCCGAGCCACTTCTCTAGCCCCTTGGACTTTTAAATTTATTCATCTATTTATCTACTTATTTTGAAATTTATTTTAATCTATATCAATTTGCATTCGTGAGTGATGGATTTCTCCAAGACACAGATTACCATATAATATATTACCTTTACATTTACTCGTTAAATTGTTGTGAATCCATCACAGATTCTCACAAAAAGCAGAACTCTCAAGACATCTAGACACAATAGTTCCTCTAACAATTAAGTGTCTTAGACTTAGACTTCAGTCTGTCCTAGGCTGCTCTGTCCCCTGAGCCTGGTGCTACTCTTATCCTGGGCTCCTTCAGCTTCATCTAGGATGCTGCATTCTGCTCTCCTGGGTTAGATTTCCTGCTTCTCACCTTCTCTTTAATATGAGGAGCAGAGCCTCCACCAACTTTATGAGAAACCATGCACCACAGGCAATCATTTTAATTACATGTCTATTTGAAATTGTCTTTTCTCTACTCATGGTTAGTTAACAATGCTTGACTGGAATTTGATTATATTTATAATTTTGACAGTATTGCTTCAAGATCTCTGGAGGTCCTAGTGTTGCTGTTAAGAGCAGTCTAGAGCTGTTCGAACCCTGACCTTTGGATCTTACATCTTCTCTTCTCTCTGCAAACTTGTAGAATACTGTCATTGCTGCTTAGTATTTTGAGAATTTTTGATGTGCCTTGTGTGGGTAGGATCTTCTGTACAGCTGAGCTCTCCATAAGGCCTTTTGGGGGAACATAGCTTGAATTATTTGTTGTCTGAATGCTAGAATGTCTTAATTAGTTCTCACAGTTTGTCTTTTCAATACTATTTTTTCATATTTACTCTATTATGGGTAGTTTTGAAAAGCTTTTATCATGCTTTTCATTTCTGTCATAATGGTGTTTGTTATTATTCTAGAGTGCTTATTTTATTTTCTGAAAATTAGGGTTTTTTTTCTCTTTTGTTTGTCTTCGTCATTTTTCTTTGTATAAAGGACACAGTATCTTTCTTTAAAGTTTTATTTATTCACATAGCATCCCCTCCCTCCACTCCCCCAGATGCACACTGCTCCTTCATTTACCTTCAGAAAAGAGCATGCCTCCAAGGGATATCAATCAATACAGCCTAACAAGATACAACAACTTAGGTAGAATCCCTCATTTTACGGCTGGACAGAGGCAACCCAGTAAGACAGAAAGGGTCCTGAGAGCAGGCAAAAGAGTCAGAGATACCCCACCCACTGTTAGGAGTCCCACAAAAACACTAAACTAAACCGCAACATATATGCAGAGGATCTAGCACAGATCCACGCAGATTCCATGATTACCACTTCAGTCTCTGTGAACCCCTATAAGCCCAGCTTAGTTGATTCTGTGAGCTATGTGCTTCTGGTGAACATAGTATCTTACCTTTCCAAGTATATGAATGAGGATAGGTCTTCCAAAACCTTTTCTTTGCCTTTCTGAATGATCTCCATGTAGTCAGATATTGTATATTTAATAAAAAAAAAAGTCTGGAATATCACAGAACAGAGATACCCAGAGACAAGTCATAAAGGTCAGGAAGTTGTGACCCACGCCTCTAATCCCATCGCTTGGGAGGCAAGGATCCTCTGGATCTCTGTGAGTTCAAGGCCAAACAGAGTCAGGAGGTGGTGGCAACCACCTTTAGTCCTAGAACTAGGAAAGCTGATCCAGGAATCAATATAGCTGGTTGGAGAAAGAAAGAGAAGGAAGAAGTTCTTCCCTTTGCCTTTGTGCACCCAGTTAGTCTGAGAACTCTTAGAGATAGGATCTACCCAGCTTGGCCTGAGGAGATGGCTGGATGAGAATTAGCTGTGATTTCTTCCCTGTCTCTATGTTATTTCAGCTTTCCCCCAATATCTGCCTCTGTGTTTTATTATAATGCCACATAAAATTCATTCAATAACTTTTGAGGTACAAATTAGCAAAAAAAAAAAAAAAAAAAAAAATCACACAAGCAGGAGCTACACGTAGCCAGAGTCACTCAGCTGGCTATGTTTTTCTGTTCAGAGTTAGCATCCAGCTAGCTCTACCTTTTAGGCAGTTCCTGCCACACGTTTCTTCTGTTTCTTCTCCTCCATCATCTGAGTGAGTTTTTTGGACAGCAGCTTTCCTCTCCTGGTGAGTTGTGTTTTTTTTTCTGGACCCCCCTCTTTGGGCTGCTACCATAGTAGGTAGCTTCCCCACTTCAAGGTCATCTGAATCATCACTGACAGCAAATTTGGTGAGTCAATTGGGTTTTCTTAAAAGAGGGAGATAATTTAAGACACAAAGTTTTATTCCCCCACATTAAAAAAATATAAAACATTAACATGGAAGAAATTTGATTTTGTTTGATATTACTTTAGACCATTTGAAAGTAGAACCATAAAGGATAGGATAATTGATGCAGATGGGATCTTCATAATTTCTATTATAAATATTATTTGTTTGATTATTTCTGTTTTATCATTTTAAAAAGTCAGTTAATATGATTGCCAAGATGAAAGTCTTAGAAAACCTTGTTAAAACAGATCATAGAGCTATTCAGAGCCAGCAGAGGAATTTAAAGGAGAATCAATCTCAATATTGCCTTATAAAGAAAGTTACAGAGAAACAGCCTAAGGCTTTCAAACAGCCAACCTAAATATATCCAGTAAACTTACAGGAATTGCCAATAATAGAATCTGTGCAACAGCTGAATGGACTTCTGTGCAAATTTTACATTTGAGGAGATTCATGGAGGCAATAGTCACATATGACATGCATTCACCTGTAAAGCAAATGTTAAATTTCTGGTCAATTTGTAATAGAAATTAGAAATACCCTTAAAGACTGGAGAACTATGGTTACAGCAGTGTTAGAGGCTGGGCCTCAATTATAGTGGAGAACCTGGTGGAAGGATGAAGTTAAAGCCATAGAACAATTCAGTACAGCTAGAGATATAGAAATCTCCCAAGAACTTCTTGGGGAGGGAGATTATGCTAATGTAGAAAGGCAATCTTTATATAATGAACATGCCCAGGACTTATGCCAAATGGCAGCCTTGAATATTTGGGATAGAACTGAAGAAGTGGGAAAGAAAATCTGTCCTTTACAAAAGTGATCCAAGGGCCAAAAACCAAACAAACAAAAACAAACAACAACAATAACAGTTTACAGTTAAATCCTTTACAGTTTTCTTACAAAGATTGACTTCTGTGGTAAACAGTATGGTACTAGATTCAGAAGCTAAGCAAATAATAATTGAATCTCTGGCTTTTGAAAATGCTAACTCACAATGCAAAAGGATAATTACGTCATTAAAGGCAAGATCAGCTCCCATGGAGGATTGGATCCAGGATACAATTAATATGGAAACTGTAACTATCATAATAATTGAGTAAGATAGGTTATTTCTAGAAGTTTAAAGCAAAATCAAAATTTCAGATGTTATAACTGTGGAAACAAGGTCATCTAAAAAGGAATTGTAAACAAAGAATTCCCAGAAACAATGTTTAGCTAAGAACAACCCCAACAGAACACCATTCCCTTTTTGAGTACGCAAAAGGTGTAGCAAAGGCAGGCATTGGACAAATGAATGCAGGTCAACAAGGAACAGACATGGTAACCTTCTGCAGGAAGTGCCCTGAGGGGGCTTTTGCAGCACGACCCTTGCCAGCACCCACCACCCCACCCTCACCCCCCACCCCACCCCCCCACCCCCGGTATCAAATCCAGTTCATTCTTATCCTGTCATCATGGAGAAAATCCCTTCCCAGAGTAATTAAAGAACCTAAAATCTATTCTAAAAAAAAAAAAACCATATTGTTCCAGATGATAGAAAGGCTATAGAAGAGAGAATGCAAAAATGCAAAATCAGGAGAAACCATAAGTCAAAATTGATAAAGATGAGAAAGGGAACCTCCCCAAAGTTAGGGTTGTAGAAGGATTTCAGTTTTGTTTTCACAAAATAAGAGGTGAAGAAAAGCTACAGATAACATCAAAATTAATAAAGACTCAATTCAAACAGAATAAACTTCCTTATAAGGAGAAATTATGGCTCATTCACTAATGTGACAATTCTTCAAGTTGTAAAGAAAAACTCAGTTAACTCAGTCAACAAGGGTCGGGCAGGGTTCTGTTTTTGTCTTTACAGCAAATGAAAAATACCTATCTTCAGGAAGTCAAACTAAATCAGAAAGAAAGGCTATCATGAAAAAAAAATTTACAAGCAAAGAAAAATTGAACCTATTGGTACCAATGTACTCTACAAGGTTAAATCCCACTGCCTAACATCTCTCTTTACTTCTAAAAAAATGCTGAAGTCCCAGTTTAATTGAAAATTTAAGCTGGCTTTGGAGTTGGAGTGTGGCTCTCTCCTTCTCTAAACCCAAGTGTACTTGTTAAAGGAAAATGCAAAATCCGATATGGGACAGAAGAAAAAACCAAAATTTTGGGACTCCTCTATTACTACTAATTTCATGATATTTTGGACTTTACATAAAATACATAAGATTATAATATATATTATACTTTTGTCATGATATTAATGGTCATAATAAAGTACTAATTGTAGAAAAAAGGCTTTATCTAGCTTCCTGTACCTTGCTTTGAGTTTGAGTTTCTTACCAGTTTCCTGCAGTGAACTATGACAATGCTTAACTTTGACCTATGATGTCTCCAAAAGGAAGATGGAATCCTACAACAATAATTTCACATAGACTATGACAATGCCACTAGGCTGACAAACATTAACCAGAGATTGGCTTTGGACTACAAACTGCTCAGGACAATTTCAAGGTGGCTAGCTAAGATGAACCTGCCTCACAGACTACTCTAGCCAGGACTTGAGAGAAGCCCTGCACTTTCTCGTTATGCAGAGACTAGACAACACATGATATAGCGATCTATCCCAGGACTTGACAATTAATCAAAAATTTCTTCTCAGGAACCTCTAAAGATGCTGTCACCCCCAGACAGCAGGAAGTACATTTAAGAACAACATCCACATTCTCAAAAGGTGGTGTTTGGTCTTTCAATGGGTTATGGATAACTGTCATTATTTAGGATGTTATACTAATTTAGGATTGGTTATACATTGTTATTAGTAATTAGGAATACCTGAGCAAAGAAGATTAGATTCAGGGTTCTTGTTTGGAAAAAAAGCAGATACAGATATGATGGATATAAGGGTAGATTACTGAATTCACTTTATTTATTTATTTATTATGAATAAAGTCATATTTTATCCATGTATCCCCTTGCTCAGACTCTCTTCCTCCTCCTGTCCCTCTCCATTACTCACTCTTCTTCCCAACACTTTATCTCCTCCCCAGCAAGGGCAGGAGGTCCCGAGGTCCCAAAGTCCCAAGGTCCCAAGGTGACTTGGTTCAGTATCCACTACAGGTAGATCCGCTTTCCTCATCCCAACATCAAGATTGGGTCAGGTGTTCCTCTGGAGGGAATGGGCTCCAAGGTGCTGAACCAAAGTGTTTTAGATCCCAAGCTGTATAGTGGTTGTGGTTTGCAGCTTGGACATTCTTAGTTTTTGTTTAAAGTCCACTAATGAGTGAGTACATCCCCTGCTTATCTTTCTGGGATTGTGATACCTCGCTCAAGAGGATATTCTCCATATCCATCCATTTGCCTGCAAATTTTAGGATATCATTTTTTTTTCTTATTGCTGAGTAGTACTCCATCTTGTAGATGTACTACAGTTTGTTAATCCATTCTTCAGTTGAGGGGCATCTAGGTTGTTTCCATGTTCTTGCTATTATGATTAGTGCTGCTATGAACATAGTTGAGCTAATGCCTTTGCAGTGCGAATGTGCATCTTTAGGGTATACACCCAGAAGTGGTATTGCTGGATCCTTGGGGAGATTGATTCCCAGTTTTCTGAAAAACTGCCATATTGCATTCCAGAGTGACAGAACACGTTTACATTCCCACAAACAATGGAGGAGTGTTCACCTTGCTCTGCACCCTCTCCAGCATAAGCTGTCATCTGTGTCTTTTATCTTAGCCAATCTGACAGGTGTAAGGTGGTATCTCAAAGTTGTTTTGATTTTCATTCCTCTGATGGCTAAAGATGTTGAGCACTTTTTCAAGTGACTTTCAGCCATTTGTAATTCTGCTGAGAATTCCCTTTTTAGTTCTGAACCCCATTTTTTGACTGGGTTATTCAAAGTTTTGGGATCTAGTTTCTTGAGTTCTCTATATATTTTAGAGATCAGTCCTCTATCACTTGTAAGGTTGATGAAAATCTTTTCCCATTCTGTAGGCTGTTGTTTTGTCTTATTGACTGTGTCCTTGGCTTTACAGAAGCTTCTCAGTTTCAGGAGATCCCACTCATTGATTGTTGTTCTTAATGTCTGTGCCACTGGTGTTATATTTAGGAAGTGGTCACCTGTGCCAATTCATTGGAGGGTATTTCCCACTTTCTTTTCTATCAGGTTCAGTGTGGCTGGGTTTATGTTGAGGTCTTTGATCCACTTGGATTTGACTTTTGTGCAGAGTGACAGGCTCGAATCTATTTGCAGTTTTGTACACACTACCAATCAGCTATGCCAACACCATTTGTTAAAGATACTATCTTTTTTCCATTGAATATTTTGGGCCTCTTTGTCAAAGATCAGGTGTTCACAGATGTGTGGGTGAATGTCAAGGTCTTCAATTTGATTCCATTGATCCACAAGTCTGTTTTTTATGCTAGTACCAGGCTGTTTTTTATTACTATAGCTCTACAGTATAATTTGAAGTCGGGGATGGTGATGCCTCCTGAGGTTCTTTTGCTGAGCAAAATTGTTTTGGAAATCCTGGCTTTCCTGTTATTCCAAATGAAGTTGAGTATTGTTCTTTCAACGTCTGTGACCCTAACCCTAACCCCTTTATTACAACATTCTTTGGTTGCGACTTTTGCTAACTGAAGCAAGGTGACCAAGGGTTTAGGTAATGAAACTGTAAAAAATATGTTTCTGGATGGTGACAGTCTGTCTTTGTTTAGGAAGTGTTCCTGCTATGAATGTAGCTGAACCCAGGCCTTACCGAACTCCGTCTAGTCCTGCCTACAGTAGGCTGAAATATTCCAAAGAGCAAGGAATGTTCTAGGCCCTCCGGAACAAGCACAAGAGGATGGAAGCTACTGGACTGGAGAAGTAGTTTGCTTAGTGAAGTGCTCAGTTAGTTTCACCTAAGTAACATGCCCAATCAAAATATATCACTGCATCTTAGCCTGCTCTAACACAGACCTCCCCTTCTTCTCCTCTTAAAATTACACCTTCAAGGTCATTTGCTGTTGTTTTTCTGCCTGAATCAGAAAACAGCCACTTTAACTTTTCTTTCCTGAATAAGAAAGAATCTTTATGTAAAAGAAGAAGAAGATGATGATGAAGAAGAAGAAGAAGGAGGAGGAGGAGGAGGAGGAGGAGAAGAAGAAGGAGAAGGAGAAGAATTAGAACTAGAAGGAGGAAGAGGTGATGGTGGTGGTGGTGGTGTTTGGGTTGGGTACCTAATCCGGGGGTTGGGAGGCAGCCCTGTTGTGCAGGGGGTTCTCCTGAAGTCACTGTGACACACCACTGTGTGAAGAAATACAAAACAGAGAAGCAAATAAAGTATTTTTCTCTTAAAAGAGATGACACTTGAACCTTCATCCTTAATCTGTTCTTCATCTAACCTCACATTTTTCTTTTACAAAAGCAATCTTTTACTTTCTTAGGTGAATTTCTGATGCCCCAACTCTCAGCTTTTCACAGTCCCAGAAATCAGTTTCTTCCCTTTTTTTTTCCCAGAGCCTGAGGTAAATCTAAAGACAAAACCAGGTGTTCTCTGACACTTAAGGAAAGTCATTTAATCTCACAACGGGCTTCTCTGAATAGACTCTGACCATCCAGGCAACCAGAGGAAATCTGCTGTAAGCTTCTACAAGTGACCTTCCTCTCATTTTCTTACACAATTAAAAGAGGAAGAACCAGAAAGACAATGGCAAACAGCAAACAACAAAGCCTTAATACCCTGGAGGAAAAGGGCCTCACACTCTAGCTGTGTATCTAGTGGGGTCTCTTGAGTCAGCAACCCTAGATGACTTCCATTCTTCTAGACTAGCACCCTGACAGAAATTCATTTAAACTCTGTGACTTCTTTATTTATAATAAAAAAAATGCTGCAATTACTAAAAAAAACCCAGAAATTTATTTAAACTCATCTGTTTAAATAAAATTTTTGTCTTTTATCTTTATTAATTATATATTAATCATGCAGAGTGTATTTCTTTATAACATTTTTGTACACATACATAATGTATTTTGATTCTACATTAGCTCATTGCTTTCTGTCTCTTCCCCATTCCTGCCAACATCCCTCTCTCACACTAATCCCTCTTCTATGTTCATGCATTTTCAATTTAGTTTAATTAATTTTTTTCCATTAAGTTTCATTAGGGTTGCTTATAGGATAAGTAAGAGGTTGTGTACAGGAACATGGGCAACTTACTAGTGGCTATACAAGTGAAGAAAATGTTTCTCTTAGGATTTTTTTTTTAGTCTCATTAAGAAAGCAAAAGAAATCAGGCAAATTAATTTGATATTAATTTTATATAACCTAATGCACTCAAAATAGTCCTTTTAAAGTGTGATGAATATAAAAAACTAATTATTTTATATTTTCTTCTTCATGCTATGTAAACTTCATATATTTACTTACACACCAGATCTGGATGATACATTCTTTTTAAAAATTTCATGTGTGTGTGTGCAAGATCTGCCTGCCTCATCCTCCTAAACTGCTTGGATTAATTCTTTTATGTTTTGAGACTGGGTTTCTTTGTATAGCCCTGGCTATCACAGAACTCACTTTTTAGTCCAGGCTGGCCTTGAAATCAGAGATCTGTCTGCCTTTTCCACCTGAGTACTGACTGGGATTGCAGGCCCAGTACAACAAGCATTCTTAAGCCTGAACCCAGATGCTCAATTCAAAATGGAAAACAGTTAAGTTAAAGCTTACAATTTTATAAGTTTACAGTGAAAATAACATATAGACCAATATCTCAAACATACTTACAAACTCTGTTAGCTGAAATTACTCTTTAATGATTTCACCTAGACCTGGTTTGTCTCTCTCTGCCCTTCATGATATTTTAAGAGACTGGTTCTCCTTCCTGTAGACCATGCTTACTCCAAGTTTCTTATGTAGTTGAGCATGGGCCTGAGTTCTTCTTAATCTTTCTCTCTCAACCTCCTGAAAGCTTTCATGGTAAGTGTATGTCACCACATCTGGCTCTGCTATTTTATTAATAATTATTCTGAGAAAGAAAAAAACCACCAGTTTCAAAACTATGTTCAAGTTAAGCAAATTAATTAACTTACATAAAAGTTAACACTAAACTTAAAGTTTGATTGACTGATAGGAAATCAGCTCGTTCTCAGTTGGCAAATCTCTTCCCATTTGTCTAGTTCCTCTTTATGTAATTCACATAATGGTATAAATTACAATTAAAGTGTTGTGCATGTGGACTCATGTAAAATAGCAAAAGTGATTTTATTGATTATGTTATAAAAAGTCTCTACTCAATTAAAAATCTTGATTTTAATTAGCTAAATCAAACGTAAGCTTTCAATTTCTTAGAGTTCTAAATTTGATTCATTTAGATATTACAAATGAAAGCATAAATTATACTGCATTTTTTGGTCTTTTGTCTTATTTTGAAATGCTCAAAAATCTTTCCTTTATAAGAAAATCTTGTATTAGAATAAATAGGCAATAAATCTTTCTAAAGCTCCTTCAAGACTCAATAGAAGAACATTGGCAAAGAAGTCATGAAGCTATTAAATTCATTGTCTTCTACTTCTTTCAACAGTCCCATAACCCTCAAATGACTCATTGCTTTTGCACGTATACAATGAATGACTTAACAACAGTATCCAGGGCACACTTCGTGGCGTCTGCTTCAACAAACAGCATAAATATTTTTTAAATGTATCATAGAGTGAAACAAAGAAGTAAAGGAAACAGCAGTCTGCCTTTGAAAATTCCAATAAATCTGAATTTTGCCTGAACTTATCTGGAAAAGTGTTTGCTGGGTTAGAAATTAATTTTTAGTATCTCTCCAAAATTCTTCTTTGACAAATGTAGAATATTTAAAATAACTGTGGCATGAATTTGATAGTGAATATTTTTTTGTAAATTAAACATTCATATCTAAAGTAATTATTAAACAATGTATTTTATATCTTCTGACTGATCTAACTATAAAGCAAAAAGAAAACCAAAACCCTACATGGTGAGAAAAAAAGGAGTTTTTCAGAATTTGAATTAATGGATCTTTGTTATTGTTCAGCTCTTAGATTCCTTTTTGTTGAGCATTCATGTACAAACGTGTGTGTGTGTGTGTGTGTGTGTGTGTGTGTGTGTGTATGTGTGTGTGTGTGTGTGTGTGTGTCTGTGTGTGTGTGTGTGTGTGTGTATGTGTGTGTGTGTGTGTGTGCTTGCACATGTGTAGACATGCACATAGAAACTAGAGGAGGTCATTCCTCTGGTGCTGTTTCTATCAGACTAGCATATTGAAAAGTTTAAATTCTCCAGTAGGAGTAATGCCACTGATATAATGAGTCAGATCAGGCCAAATTAATAAATCCAGGTTAAACTGAACCTCCCAGGTGACTATTGGAAAGGCAGGAGAAGAAGCAGGAGAGCACAAGGCAGGTATGGTGACCAGGTCTTAAGCAGCATGTAGCCCCAGGGTGGGGCTAACTCTTAACATGCTTTCTCAGGGGCAGGGCTTGAAGAAGGCAGCTCCAGGAAATCAACTTTTTTTTTTTTATAGAAACCTAATATAATATTATACAGTAAAGAAATAATTAAATAATTTAAGTAATTCAGAATGTAGACCTTCACTAAATCAGGGAACACTAAAAATAACATGTGCCCCCCCCACACACACATGGAGTCAGAAGTTTCTCTGCTCCACCAGGCTAGTCTTGCAGCCATTTGGTCCCAAATAATAATACAAAGACCTATGTTAATTATAAACTGTTTGACCTATGGTCCAGGCTTATTACTTGCTAATCTTACTCTTAAATAAATCCATAATTCTATTTATGTTTAGCCACGGGGCATGGTATCTTTATTTCAGTGCAGCATTCTCATATTCCTTCCTCTGCATCTCCTAGCATCTGCTGCTCTGCTCTTCTGCTTCCCAGAATTCTCCTAGTCTGATTGCCCCACCTCTGCTTCCTATATAGCTACTTGACTAATCAGTGTTTTATTAAACCAAATAGGAGTGACAAATATTTACATGTATAAGAGCATAGTCTCACAGCACACACACATACCACGTATACAACAAACCACCATCTGTGACAAGTGTTAAGCAAGGTACATGTCCTACAAAAAGGAACAAGGCCATTGAAAAAAATATTTACACTCCTTCAGTATTGATTAATTTTATTGTTGTTGTTACTGAGACAAGTGCTTACTACATAGTCTTATACTGGTCTTCATGCATCATTTCCCTCGTCAGCACCTCAGATGTTGGAATTGCAATGTATACCATCATGCTCAGCTATTGTTTTGGTTTTTAAAGTTAATTAAGAACATGGAACCACAATAGTCCTAGCCATATTTCAAGTACTTCAGAGTAGGGTGTGTCTAGCAGTGACACCATATTGAAACATGCCAGCTCTGATGGTACATTAGTTAGACCTGATCATCTCCCAGTTTCATTCAAAAGCCCAGATTAAAAAGCTTTAAGCTCCTTAAAAAATACTTTTCCTTTTAAAAAAACATTTCCCATTCCTAGCTGTTCTCAGTTGCCTACAGTTCTTTGTGTAGGGTGAAGGCCTTGAGGTCTTCTCTTCATCTAATTTTAAATGAACATTTTAAACACACATGAACAGATGTTTTAAAACTATGGTTAACCTATAATTGATCGTGAGTCTTCTTTAAAAAAAGGATGTAATAAAGTGAAATTTAAACTAAAAATTAAAATATCTGAACTTTCACAAATTTGGCTTCCATACATTCCATGTTTTTGTTCATTGCATAGTATAGTATATAAGAGTTCTATGCAGATCATTAATTAAGCTCACTGTCTGAAGCCTGATAAGTCACATGCCTGCTTGATGTTTTCGTTTGATATATGATTGCCAATAATTTTGAGTCAAAAGAGGGTGGTGATGTTGTCTTGAGCTGCTGTTGTTGCTGAAGATGGGGGAGGGCCAAGGGTGAACAATGACTGAGGGCTGAGGCTAGACTTCCAAGCTGGCAGAGGTTCCTATGTCTGTCCCTTTCCAGGGCCATGATTGCATCCTTTGGCTGCCTGAGTGGAGAATGCTCACAAATTGGAGTCATCTTTTCAGACCGGTGTCTTACTATTGGCGCCTTCCCTGGAACCACATGTGTAGGGAATGCTGGATGCCATGGAGGGCCTCACTCAATGGATTGAAGAAGAACACTAATGAAGTGGTTGATTTGGAAGATAGATTAATTTCCTTTCTCTAGGCAGTCCTTTGTGTTTCTTGGTCAGGGACAAGGGTTGTATGTCCTCACTTCTCTGACTCCATGGTTTACCAAGACTTGAGTCACTTCTACAATCACAGCTGCTTTACCCTGGCCAGATGCAACTGTGAAAGATTATCATGGAGTGTAGGCAGAATTTTCTGCCCTGCTATCTCCTAAATAGCCACACAGAGAGTTAGTATTAATTATAAATGCCTGGCTAATAGCTTAGGCTTTTATTAACTAGCTCTTACATCTAAAATTAACCTATATACATATTTTTATCTATGTTCTAGCATGTGGCTCAGTACCTTTCCTCAATACAGCATGCTCATGTTGCTTCTCTCCAGCCTCTCCCCTCTTTATTCCTGAGCTCTCCCTGTCCATCCCTAACCTCTTCCTGCTTAGCCAATGAGAACAACACATCTTCACAGTGTAGAAAAAGATTATTCCACAACAATGTAGCCAGGCACAGAGGTTCTCAAGAAGCAGAGGCAGGAAGACCACAAGTTAGAGATCACCTTGGGCTACAAAGTGATACTTGTCTCAAAGCATAACAAAGTTACAACAAAAGATTTTCATGTGATCTATATAACTATAATTTGGGTAAAAATATCTCTAACAGAAAGTAAAATTAAGGAATTTTCCATTCTAAAATTTAGTTTCATTCTTCCCTTAGAGTGTGCATGTTTACTGTTTAGCTCTATTATGTGACCATTGATTATGCCAAGGCTCTTTCTATTATAATTGAGGAAAGGAGAGTTGAAAGAGTAAAAGCCAGTGTTTACTAGGAGCTTGCTATCTCTAGGAATGCAATGAAACTTTAAAGGAGCTTTAGTTTTCATGTTTTTGTCTATAATTTTGAGATGATAAATCTGAAACAATAAGAAGACAGTCTGTTCAGGACATAAAATTGGTCAAGGACACTGGGATTCCAGCCACCCTTCAGGCTTTGGGATTACTCATCGTTCCCTCTCTCATACAGATGTCATATGTGTCTACACAAAACATGTCAGTTTTATACTTTCATGAAACTCTTTATTAACAGAAATCTTAATTATCTACATTGCAGTCTGTAGATATCCTAGGCCTATAGCCAAAAAAAGCTAAATGCTCCAACTTTACAAAAGAACCGTTTGTGACTGGCCAGGCAGCTGGCTGTGACTGTTCTTTCCTAAATTTTAGAAGTTCTTATATTTTTCTTCTCAGGTCTTTGATTAAAGGCTAGATAGTTAAGTTAAGGTTACTATCATCTCATATCTTAGCTAAAAACATCTAGATATTAGATTCATATTATTCAAGATAAACAACTTTAAAGTAATCCCTGTGTATATTTGACTTTCCAATATTTTAGACATTTAAGATATACTTTATGTTTATTGTTTGTTAGTTGTTGTTTGACCTTATTTATTTTATTTGCCTTTTTCCTCTCCTAGACATTACTTTATAATTGTTTCTATTATATACAGTCTCATACTTAGGTTTAAAACTTTCTTAGTTAGACAAAAGAGGGAGATGTAGTGGGTTCAGGTGCTATTGAGCAAGACCTAGAGGCATGGCTTTGAGGTCTTGAGGACCTCTATAGGAGGCATGGTGAGCTCCCTTAAAAGACCAGTTGCATGCTGCCTCCACTCCTTGTTTGTTCCCCACGTTCTCAAAGGGAGGATTGCTGTGGCTACTGAGTGAGACATTTCAACCCTCCAAAAATGCCCTAAAGTTCAATCTTATATCAATAAGTGTTTCATATAAATTCCTAATAGATATTAATTGTTTCATGTAATAAATTGTCAATAAATAATTCCTGCAATAGCAGTCTTCTCACTTTTGTAAGATTGACACAGTGCTTGCACTATTTATTGGTACTGTTGAATTAAATGAAATGTGTTTTTTTTTTTTCATTTACAGTTGGAAGGATGTCCTTCTTCCTGCTCTAGAAAGGCTTACATAAAACAGAGTGAGAGACAAGATAATTAACTGTGAAGTTCAGCAGCCTGCATGGGAGGATGCAGTAAGAGAAGGCATTGAAGACTTAATGGAATGGAGAAGAGACAGGGTGATAAACTGACTATATACTTTTTTGGGAGCCCAGACAAAAGCTTAAGATGTTGGATTGCATAGGCTTTGTTTCCCTACAATCAGAAGGATAAAACTTCTCTGCTGACAGCTCAAACAGGAACTGATTACATGAGTTCTAAAAAGGAAATTGAATGACAACATGGAAAATATCTCACTCTGGCTTTATTAGACACAGAAGAGTCATTTAGATACTGAGTTGTCATATTATTCTGAAATAAGAGCAGCTTCCCTTACATACTAACCTGCTTGTTAAATCCTTTCCACAGGGCTGAAGAAATACAGCATCACACTGTGTCAACAAGGCCAGAAATTACATGATTGGAGCCCAGAGATTGCTGACTGGTAATTTATGTGCTTCAGTTTTCTCAAATACCAGATGCTGAAAGGATCACAAGGCACATGTTGAGTATCTATGAACAATTAGAAAATTCTCTAAACAATACAGAATTTTTCTGAACTGTTTGTCTAAATGGGAGCTACATATTTTGAATATGTGATGGGTAAAAATAAATTTTCACACCTGGATTGGCCATCTTGTCCAGACTGACTGACCATTTCCAACTTTCAGTGAGGCTTGAACCACAGGCCAGGAGAGGCAGCAGAACAAAGAATAATAGATTGTGCTCTGCATAAAAGTCTATAAAGGCAGTATCACTGTTACATCCATTTTGCAGGTTAGAAAATTGAGGCACAGGGAAATCAGATCCTAATAGCTCTGAGTTTCAAATCTTCTTTTCCCTGAGGATAATACTAGTCCCTGAAAAACCTATAAACTGTTCCAAGCTACTGAGTACAATTAGTCCAAAAATTCATGTGATCATCTAGTTATACCTTCCAAAGAGATCCTCCACATTGTCATTGCCTGTCATTGTTTTTAAAGGAAATACGTTGGATGTCACAATAAGTAATTTTAAAAAGTAACATAAATAACAGAATGATTCCATGTAGCTAGATGGATTTGGGTGTGGTGGCTCACATCTGTAACTCCAGCAGTTGGGAGACTAAGCCAAGTGTTCAGAGAGTGGGAGGCCAGCCTGGAATCCACAGTAAGATCCTGTGCAAAACCAGACCAAACACAACACTTTTTAAAAGTTTTATTTTGTTTTGGCCCCACTAGATACCTGGAGAATGGAGCTGTTCTCATAGGATTGTTTTCTCTTGTTGTTTGATATTTTGCTTATGTTATCAGGGAAGCAAAGGAGCAGACACAGTCATTTCTTAACTCTACAATCTTCGGACTGAATAGCAGGTGGGATCCTGTTTCCACCTGCCTTATATTCCTGTCTCCACCTCCCTAGTGCTGGGATTAGAGGTGTGAGCCACGACCACCAGGACTCTATGGCTAACTAGTGTTTAATTAGGCCCTCTGATATCCAGACAAGCTTTATTTGTCAGAACACAAGCAAAATATCATAAAATGCTCTCTGAGTTGCTAAAAGGAACAGAGACTGTGCTCTGTTGAGTCAGATGATGTCAACTTGACTTTATCTTTGATAATTTTACATGGTAGAGGAAACCTATTTTCTTTTTTATTTTTCTAGTCAAGTGGTTTTAATAGACCTTAGTCTATACATATTTAAATGTACACACATGTAAAATAGTAGGTTAACACAGTATTTAGTTTCAAACATAAGTTTTAAAATTAATTTTGCAAGCCTATAATGTGATTTTTACTACCTTATAATCCAAATACTATGAAGAACAAATACATTCACACAGTGATAAAACTCAACTGAAAATAAATTCTTGTGGTGACCATGCCTTTTTTTTTTTTGTTATTGGTGCATATTAACTGTAACAAATAACAGGATTCACTGTGAGATTTCATTACATGCATACACCATATTTTGATTATCTTCATTTGCACACTAGCATTTAGCTCTTACCTGGCTTCTTTCCTAATATTTCCTAATAGTTTCTATTTTCATATCATTTCTATCTCCAGGGTTTCTACAGATGAGAAAAGAATATGCATTACTTTGCTTTCTGAGTGAAGGTAATTCAGATGGTGATTTCTAGTTTCATCCATTTCCTTGCAAATGACATAATTTTGTGCTCTATATGGTTGAATAATATTCCATTGCATTTGATTTAATTAAACATGGGTGTATTAGCATTTTATTTAATAAACTATGTTTTAGTTAGTCATCTATTGATGAGGATCTAAAGCTGACTCCATGTCTTGACTATTAGGACTAATTTACAGTCCTTCCTACAGTAAATAAGAGTTCTTCTTTTCCTCAGATCCTCACCAGTATTTCTTCCCCTAGGAGACAGCTATTCTGACAAGTGAGTAGAAATTTCAGTTTGGTTTAGATTTGTGCTTTCCTGCTGGCTAAGGATGGTCAACATTTCTTCATATAATTATTGGCCATTTGAATGTCTTCTTTTCAGAACTACTTTCCAGTTCACTTACTGATTAGATTACTTTTTCCTGTTGTTTAATTATTTTTTTCTTTCAAGGTCCTTTATTAGAGCTATATTCTAGACAAAGCACTTTTGTGTATGTGTTTGCATGTATATATATTTGTGTAGGGAAATGTTCATATGTGTTGAAAGCTACAGGTCAACTTTGGGGGTCATTCTTCAAGAGCCATCCACCTTGTTTTCTGAGGCAGGGTTTTTTTTTTAATTTTTTTTTTTTAAAAACTGGGATTCGGGGCTTCATGAGATCCTCCTGTCTCCACATCTCCAGTGCTAGGATTACAAGCATTTGATACCACACTAGTTTTTATATGGGTTTTGGGGATTGAACTCAGGTCTTCCTCAGTGCTTGGCAAGCACTTTATTGATTTTTCTACTTCCTAGCCCATAAAATATTCTTTTTTATTATTATTATGAATAAAGCCATATTTTTTATCCATGTATCCACTTGTTCAGACTCCCTTCCCCCTCCGGCCCCTTCCCAGTCACTCACTTCTTAATACTTACAGTAGGACTAGAAGAATGGTTTTACATAGAAAGTGAGCAGTCTAAATGGAGGAGATGCGATTTAGGAGCACCTGTGAAGCAGTGGTGACAGGAATTTAAATTTAAATCATTCAGGCTGTGCCACTATCAACAACAGCAGGAAAGTTAAGAACCATGCATGTAGCTGAGCAGTCACTACTTTAATGCCAGCACTCTGTAGGCAGAGACAGGCAGATCTCAGTGAGGTCTAGGCCAAACTGCTCTACAGAGTGAGTTCCAGGATATTCAGAGTGGCCCAGTGGTGGTGGTGTATGCCTTTAATATAAGCACTCAGTAGAAAGAAGCAGGCAGATCTCTGTGAGTTTGAGGCCAGCCTGGTCTATACAGAAAGTTTCAGGCCAGCCAATGCTACCCAGAGAAACCCTGTCTCAAAAAAAATGTGCTTTTTTTGGCAGCACATATACTAAAATTGGAATAATACAAAGAGAATTAGTAGAATAGCCAGAGATACAAAAGCAAACCTTGTCTCAAGAAGAAGAAAAGGAGGAGGAGGAGGAGAAAGAAGAAGGAGGAGGAGGAGAAGAAGGAGAATAAGGAGGAGGAGGAGAAGAAGAAAAAGAAGAAGAAGAAGAAGAAGAAGAAGAAGAAGAAGAAGAAGAAGAAGAAGAAGAAGAAGAAGAAGAAGAAAATGAAGAAGAAAAGAGCAACAACAACAGACCAACCATGCTGGTTCAAAGGGTGTTGTGGGAAACAAATGTAGATATCTTAAAAGTGGATGCTTGGGTGCAGCAATAGTTCTAATGAACAGTCTCCCTACTCCCTTGGTTTGAGATCTGAGCCACTACTTACTATTTCTCATTAATACTGGCAAATGTCAAGGGATTCTTAACCATATGATAAAGATCTTAAAGGTTCTTGAAAGGTTTGCTCTCTTACTTTATTTGCTTAGGAGGAAGTAGCAAATAAAATAAAAAAAAATTACCAACTTGAGCACTGACCATATATATCAGCCATTTCTACAGTGATATCCCGTCTAACACTTCCAAAGCCTTAGGGGTGTGTTTACAACCTTAGTTTTATAGATGAAGAGACTGATAACATGTCTGGCTGTCACTCGTGACATGGCAGACTCAACCTTAAAACTCTAACCAAGGGTCTTGCTGGAGGTATGTGGTCATGTGGTTTTACTTGCTGAAATTGGTTCTTAGTTTTGTATAGATTGAGTGGAGAATGTTGTACAGTTGTGAAAGCTCATCATTGCTTCTTTAAACTTATTTTTTATTTTATTGTGTGTACATAGTCATTACCTGGGTTTATATTCTAACATGTGTGTACATTGTGACCAATGGAACAGGCAGGGAACAAAATGCTTTTTTGTGTGTAAGGCAAATATAGCATCGTGCTGATGTTCCTTTCTCAACTCTCTTCTGAATTCCTTCTCTGTATAGCAACTATAATGTAATCTATAATGACTATTCTCTAATCTGGATGCTGTTAGGACTTGGAAGAACTCATCCAATTTCTACATCTGTACTTTTGTACTTCATGGGTGTGCTTATGAGTCATCTCTTGTCTGTTTCCTTTTTTATAGATTCTGTTTCCTAATTGGGGCTCCACCATGCCTGCAGCCTCTCTTTACAATACTCTTTCCTGCATTAGACCTCTTACACAATGTTGTATAAGCACAGGCATATTCCATATGCAGCAAGGGTAACATCTCCAGGACTTCGGCTTCTCCTCTGCTCTATGGGTGTTTGATTTCACTCACTCATTCATTCTACTCAATGTCCCTTTTCCATTATAGATTGTGTTATGGCTTTCTTTCCCTATCACATTCTAAGCAGTTTAGATCATTTGAGAGATATCATTGTTTTTTGTTGTTGTTCTGTCTTGGCTTTTATGTTCTGTTCTTGGTGATATTGAAAGTTAGCCTATTCATGTTTCTTTATCTGCCCTTTTCACGTGAAGACTGAAAGTGGACTGAACAGGTGAAACAGCCCTTGCATCCTGTCTCAGATGCTTTCTCCAAGAGGCATTTTCTGCTCTGTAGGAATCTAGATGCTCAAGTAGGAAATTTTACTGCTATGAACCTATCTGATTACCCTAAGTGACCTGCCTGAGAGTTATTCTGTGGTAGGGGGATTAGCTAGCATCTTCATTCATCATGAATTCCAGAAAAAAAACTGTGAGTTTATTGTCTGACCTGAGTTTGACTTAAATGCACCAAATAAGCATTTCCTTATTTATTTATTTATTTATTTATTTATTTATTTATTTATTTATTTATCTATTTATTATGTATATGGTGTTCTGCTTGCATGCCAGCAGGCCAGAAGATGGTATCAGATCTCATTACAGACGGTTGTGAGTCACCATGTGGTTGCTGGGAATTGAACTCAGGACCTCTGGAAGAGCAGCTGGTGCTCTTAACCACTGAGCCCTCTCTCCAGATCCTCCTCAAATAAGCATTATTATCATTTCTATTTGTAGATGAAGAACTAAGGTGTAAGAAAGTGATTTCCCTAGTTACACAAACTAAGTTGCAGGGTACAGTACAGACTTTTAATTTTTATGTGTGTATACTCATGTGTGTGTTATACTGTTCTTGTTGACATAAGATTTCATTATGTAATCCAGATGTGCCTCGAATTTCATGACCCTTCTGCTTCAGACTTCTGAACCAATACATTAAAAACATATACCATCATTCCCAGCCATTTTTGAATATTTTATCAACATTAATGTATAGTCGAATTATTTATGGCTACTAGTAATCATATTTTGATTTAAAATATTTATAAAGAAACTAATGAGAAATAAGAAGAAACAAATATGTGGAGGTAACAAAGTGCCCATAAGATGAAAATACATGGGTTTCTAATCCTAAATCTGTACTGTGAATGTTTCCTAGTGCTGCATAAGAAATCACCACTGGTACATCAGGTTAAAAAGAACATTTATTTTATTTTATTGTTCAAAGCCATCTGGGATAGACAGGTTTTTAATCTGGAAGAAGTGCCTCTGTTCAGAGTATTAAAAGTGAAGACAATCTGTTGACCAGGTTGGCTCTTCTCTGGAAGTGCTAGGGATGAACCCTCTTCCAATTCATGCTTGTCAGCAGAATTCCGTTTCTTGTGGTTATGGGACTAACATCTTCATTTCTTTGTTTGCTGTCAGCTGAAGGCTGCCATCAGGTCCATTAAGCTTCACTATTATCTTGGTACATGTTCCTCCATCTTTGAGGACAGAACTTCAAGTTCTCATGTTTCAAGACCCTGAACTCCCTTTCTGTGACCAGAAGGAATACTTTGCTTTTTAAAAGGAGAATAATTAAGCTAGTGTCATGCAAATAATGTTCCTACCTTTTGGTATTTTTAAGGTGTGTGTGTGTGTTTGTGTGTGTGTGTGTGTGTGTATACATATGTGTAGATGCATATGGAGGCCAGAAACCAATATTGAGTCTCTTCCTTAATTTCTCTTTACCTTAATTTTTGAGGCAAGGTCAGGCTGGCTGGCCAATAAACTTCAGGGATTTGCCTATCTCAGCACTGGGATTACAGTGGTGTCATTGTACCTGGCTTTAATATGTTAAAGTGCTGAGTATCAAACCCATGTCCTTGGGTTTGTTGAGAAAGCATTTTACTGATTGAGCCAGATATCCCCCAGGCTCCTAATCTCCACATCTTAACACCAACAATGTCATTTAAATAACATGATTCTAAAACTAGAACTCATACTGAGTTCTGGGAGTTATGTATCATAAAACATCATAGAGGTGAAATATCTGAGCACTTTATTTTTAGAAAATGCTTTTGAAAGGTGCACAGTTTCCATGCCACCCCACTGTCTTAGGTCACACCCAGGGTTGGGTACCATTATTGTAAGGCTTACCTAATATCTCTCCAACACTAATTTATGGCTTGCTCTGAACATCACTGCAAAGTGGACTAACTGAGGTTCTCGGCTGTTTAATACTTCATCCAGACTTTAGATTTAAGAATTATAATCTGTCTTTCACAGCACTCCCATTAATTCTCCTTCCTCAACCTCCCAAGTGCAGGATTTGAGCCACTATGCCTAGCTTTCCCATATGCTTTCTTAGAACTTTATTTTAGGAAACATGCAGCAGCATTTGATTGTATTCTTCTCCCAGTTCCAGCTCTCAGGCTCTACTTACACATCCTGACACAATGCATAAGGTTTCATAATGGCTAAAACAATTCTTAAAGCATTTCACATGACACACATGTGGAAAAATCATCTGTAGTATGCATATTTTGGACAACACCAGCTTGCTTCCTGTGTGGGTGTATGGGTGGGTGGGCCTAAGTTGGGGACATTTTCTGAGGCTCTGGCTGGGCATCTCATTCTTGGGTGTGCAATATATTTATATCACAGAGAGCTTAGTTCAGTATGGCTAGTTCATTGCTCCCCTATAAAGGTTTTGCTATCAGTCTGTCTTTTTTATCTGCTAACAGCATTGTTTTCTTCTAACAAAGATTTCTCAAGCCACAGCTTCTTGAGGCTGAGTAGGGTTGGCTAGATACTGTATCCAACCTCCTGATTCTAAGGTAATTAGTCCCTAGCAGGATGTACAAGGTAGGCTGGAATACTGACTAAGGGGTTCTCTTTCTTGGAAATCTCAACTGGAAGTTGTAAAAAGAACCAACCAATTGGTAGAAAGAGAGAACAGAAAACACAAAAGGGGGCATCTGGTAAGAGTTTAACTAAACCAGTTTTAACGATGAAGCACTATTAAGGTTTGAAAATGAAAAGTTCCCTATAGGTTCCTATGTTAAATGCTTGGTCTGCAGCTTATGAGACCATCTTCCTTTCCAAGCACACAGGGCCAACCAATTATGGACCAATTCATCTGAAACCATAAGCAAAATAAATTTCATCTCATTTTAGTTGATCTCTCCAGATATTTTCATCAGTGGTGCTAAGTAATTATCAAGGCTCAAAATAAGGAACTTCTGAGAGTTAGAGACAAGATGACCCAGTATTGAAAGTTGCTAGGAACTCCAATCTCTTGACCGCCCCCCCCCTTTTTTTTTTTTTTGCTCAGCCAGACTTCTCTTTCTGCTTGCATATTCCAGTCAGAGTCCGCTCTCACTGATTGAATCTAATAGGACATATTTTGAGCTTCAAGTAGCATGAAACCAAATTATAAGTGGTATAAATATGAAAAAAATATTTTGTCTCAGGTTGTTGTGGGATCATGCTCCTGTATATTGTAAAAATTTACCTCTCCTAATAGTTTAATAAAACACTGATTGGCCAGAAGGCAAATAGGAAGTATAGGTGGGGTTAGCAGACTAGAAGAATTCTGGGAAGCAGCAGAGTAGAGCAGAGGTGCCAGCAGATGCAGAGGAAAGAAGACAGCAAGAACGCTGCTCTGAGAAAAGGTATCAAGTCATGTGGCTAAACAAAATAAGAATCATGGGTTGGCATAAGGTTAAGAGTTTGCAAGTAATATGCCTGAGCTATAGATCAAACAGCTTGTACTTAATATAAGTCTTTGTGTGAATATTTGAGACTAATTGGTTTTAAGACCGGTCAGGCAGGACACAGAGATTTATTACTACATCAGATAGCAAGACGGATCCTAGGATCTTGTGGCTTAATGTCACAAGACCCCCATGTGTTTTCTAACTTTCTCTCTGACCACCTCAGTATTATGTTTGTCTGTCTTGCCTGTATCTTTGATGACTGTAAAAGACTTTGGGAATTTTAAGCAAATACAGTGAAAGATAGTAAAGGAACTTTATCTTTCCTGTATCCTATTAAATAGAAAGAAAAATACTCCACCAACTCCTTAGCATGTTTTCCCCATGGTTTTGTGGGCAGCAAATGTTTATGATATCCCATATTTATTCCAAGTAATTATCCGGAACTAGTGAGGGGAAAATCCAAGCCTCCCTGAAACCTAGGTATGCTATCCAGAAAGCATGAGCTTCTATCAGCCAAAACAAGGCAAGCAGCAGCATCTGTACCATTTACCACCTTAGGCACTTGTGATGGTTTCAGTGGGAATGGCCACCCATAGACTCATATATTTGAATGCTTGGTCACCGGGAAATGGAATTGTTTGAAAGGATTACAAGGACTAGGAGGTGTGACCTTGTTGGAATAGGTGTGACCTTGTTGGAGGAAGTGTGTCACTAGTACACTTTGATGTGTCAAAAGCCCGTACCAGTTCCAGTGTTGTTCTCTCTCTCTCTCGCTCTCTCTCTCTGTGTGTGTGTGTGTGTGTGTGTGTGTGTGTGTGTCTCCTCTCACTTCCCCTCCCTCTCTCTCTACCTATGGATCAGGATGTAGCTCTCAGCTACTGCTTCAGAGTCATGAAGGAAATCATGCTCCTCCCCCCTCCATGATAAAAATGAACTAAACCTCTGCAACTGTAAGTAAGACCCCCCCACACACACTAAATGATTTCTTCTCCAGAAGTTACCTTTATAATGGTGTCACTTCATATCTGATGAACAGCAATGTCTGGTCATCATTAGCAAGCTGAGGTCTTTGGCAGATAACCTTAGCTGGGACCTGAGTGGTTATGCGAATGCAGTATTTTATGGATCCCTAAAATTCCTTTTTACTTTCTGATATTTTTCACAATCCTAAAGCTTTACATGGGTGCAAAGTTAACAGAAACTGAAAAGAAGACCTGTCTTAGTCACTGTGAAGACACACTGACAAAGCAACTCATAAAAGAAAGCATTTAACTGGGAACTTGCTTACATTTTCAGAGGTTTCGTTCATTATCATCATGGCAAGGAGTGTGGCAGGACACACAGTAATGGAGCAGTAGCTGAGAGCTATATCATGGTCCACAGGCTCATAGAGAGATCCTGGGCAGGCAATGGGCTTTTGAAACCTCAAAGCCCACTCTCAGTGACACACTTCCTTCAACAAGGCCACACCTCCTCCAGTAAGGCCACACCCCCTAATCCTTCAAATCCTTTCCAAATAGTGCCACTACCTGGGGACTAAGCATTCACATATATGAGCCTCTGGGGCCATTCTTATTCAAACCAACACAGGACTTATAACACTGCTTCTAATCTTCTAGCTTTTCAGTTAATTTCTTGCTCTCCTGGGCCTGTGAAGCAATGTGCCAGCAGCCTGATGGATGCAGGTCCTAACTCTAGTCTTCCCAGGGGCTTTTCTAGAATCTCAGTTCTCGAAACTTCCTTATACCTCACAGGATGACTTGGAATCTCCTTTGAACAGGAACTATAAGTCTCTACCTCTGGAAAGATGCTTTCTCCCAGGTTTGAAGAGTTTGCTGCTATCCATGATTAGTGATGCTCAGTCTCCCAGATAAGGGCCTAATTTCATTTCAACTTAGAGAGAAGCATCTAAGAAGGGCCACTGAATAATTTCTACCCTAAATAAAGCCTGCTTTATTGGCACCCACTCCACTATTCAGCGGCGCTGGCTGGACAAAGACATAGCGGACTCTCCTCTCCAGGAACCTTCGAGGTTACAGAGTTGCCCGGAAAAGGTAAAAGAGAACGTTTTGGGTCTGAGAACCTAACTAGGTGAACTGCCATGGAGCCCCATGCTTTTTCTGTCCCTTTGCTTCTTTCACCTGGAGATAAGTAGTCTAGTTACCAACCCTGAAGGCTACACAGGAGGCCTTAAAGACAAGGAGGAGACTGGCTGGAAGCATCAGTAAAAGCAAAGCTCCACCGACTTAGAGCCCTGGTCACAGTGGAGGTGGATAGAGGTGGAGAGGGCAGAGGTATGTAAAGGTACCTTGTGGAGGAGGGGGTGATACAGAGTCTGTCTTCTGCTCCTTGTTAGTGCGCATGCTCTGAAAGCATGACCTCCCACTAAGCACTCAGGTATGCCTGCAGCTTTCTTTCACAAAGAATATCACTGTCTGATTTCCTGGTTTCTCCCACAGTCAACTCCGGATCCCTGCGAGGGCCCAGGAACATAGAGATGATAAATGGTGAAAGGAAGCTGCCTACCCCCCTCCACTGCCACACACACACAGCTGGAGGATACAGCAGGCCACTGGACAGTGTCCTGGAAAGCCCTGGCCGTCTTTTCAGTGCTTCTGCAGAAGACTGTAGGGCTACTAGGCAGTTCGAAACATTGTTTATAGCCAGTGTCAGCCTTGGCCAGGCCCTGGCTGCTTTGGCGCTGTGAACGCTGTGGGCTGCGGGCTAGAGCAGCCTGGAGACCTCTTCCCTATGTCCCTGCTTGTAAAGCAAGGGTTGTGATTCCGGGTTTGTGCCCAGCTCTGTACTACAGGTTTCCTAAGTTGTGCCTCTAGTTTGTAGTGTCCACACGGCAACAATCACGCAGAGACTTTCTCCACAAAGCTGGAGCTCCCCACCACAACACTGCCCTTTGCGCCCAACAGGAGTTGCCACGGCAGAGGGCAAGATGGAGGCCCCAAATTCACTCTATGCCCCTACAGTTGTACATGGACTCTGCACCCTAAGGCTACACTTGGCCCTGGTGAAGGCAGGTAGAGGTCAGAGAAAGGACAGCACTGAGGTCTCTTTTCTGTTTAAGTGATGGAGGGGGCTTGCTTAGAGGCCCTCTTCTGGCAGGGAACTTGGTTCTCCAAGGAATAGAAAAGGCTTTGGATGAATCTTTAATCTTAGTTCCAACCACCCGCCGTGTACCAGCTGTCCAGCCTAAAAAATCCACGCCCCCTCGCTGTTTTTCTTTAAAAAATATAACTAATTATAGCTACCATTCAAACTCTTAATTATTTTCCATGTACTTCACATATATTATTTTTATCTACACAACGATTTTGCAGGCTTAGTGTTATTGCCCACATTCTACAGATGGAAAAGTAGGATTGTACCCAAGGAATCTGACTTGCCAAGCTTATATCACTGTTAAGTGGGGACACATGACTTTAGTATGTCTCTGCCTATAGGTATGGTACTATCTCTTAGGAAGAACACTGATACTATGCAGTTTCTTTAAAAGGTGAAACAGTGCATGCCATTCTTTTTGCACTGTCTTTTGGCCAGGTCCTGACGGCTGGACGGATAGCATGGACATCTCTTGTGGAGACCAGAGTGCAGGAGGAAAGGGATTAGGCAGCTGAGCACTCAGTCTCACTCACCTTCTGCCCCTGGAGCAGAGGGTTCACTTCCTTCCTGCTGTTCTACAGCACATCAGCCAGACCTTTGAGGAGGAAGATACAGATCACTGTTGTGGAGTTTCCTGGCCCCCACTGGATAGGCAAACATTTTTCTTACAGTTTCAGAATGGGAAGAGAGGAATGGACCAAAGAGGTCCATAGATGACTCTAATATCCCTATTTTATAACTATTAATAGGAAAAAGTGCCTCAATTTTTCTTTATTTTTCTTTTTTGTTTCTATTCACGTCATAGACAAAATGTAAAATACTTGGGAGAGGAGGGCGTCAGTGAAATCTGAGTGCTAGTAAAATAAAATCTGTTAATATTATCACCAACTTTGCCTGGCCCCCACAAGTGGTAATACTCAAAGTGGATGATGGACAAATATGTGCTTTAGAAAGTGTAAAATGCCTTAGAAATATAGATGATAATGTTATTCATACAAGGATCTGGGGGAAATAGGGATATACAGATGAATACCATTTTGGAAACTTTCAGATTGGCAGGTGAAACAAGCATGGCTACCCAGGAGAAAGAACACATATGCACCACTAATGGGAGTGAAAATAAATATACCTATCATGGAGAACACATGGAATTTCCTTTTTAAAATTAGAATAGAGCTACCACTGGATACAGTCATTCTACTACTGAGCAATTATCCAAAAGAGATTAAATTTGTGAATCAGACAGACATCTGCACATCTCATTTATTACAACATTATTAACAATAGTCAATATATGGGGCCAACCTAGATGTGTAAACAGATGAATACATGAAGAAAGTGAGGCGGATAGACACAGTGAAATATTATTCAGTCATGAAAAAATTACAACTTCTAAATGTTACAGCAACATGGATGAAATTGGAGCACATGATGTTGGATAAAATTAGTGAGGCATAAAATCTTCCCTTCTTTGGCTTGTGGCTTCTTTAAAGCTAGTGGCTGTGTCTTGTTCACAGAGCATTACTGTACTCTCTGCTTTCATTGGCAAGTTCCTTTCCCTACTCTAAAGCTGCATCCTTCTTTCAAGAGGCCTGTATTGACTGGTTCTGTGTGTCATCTTGACATAAGCTAGTCATCAGAGAGGAAGGAGCCTTGGCTGAGGAGCTGCCTCAGTGAGATCCAGCTGTAAGGTATTTTTCCATTTGTAATCTTTGAGGAAGGGCTCAGCTCATGGTGGATGGTGTCAACCCCTGGGCAGGTGGTCCTGGGTTCTATAAGAAGGTGGTCAGAGGAAGCAAACCAGTAAGCAGCACCCCTCCATGGCATCTGAATCGGCTCTTGTACTCCAGGATCTTGCCCTGTTTTAGTTCCTGTCCTGACTTCCTTCTGTGATGAATAGCAATACTGAAGTATAAGTCGAATACACCTCTTCCTCCCCAACTTTCCTTTTGGTCATGTTGATTTTTATCTCAGCATTAGAAAACCTAAGACAGGGTCTTTTAATTATATCGTGTTGGAGGCATAGCATGAAGGTCCTTGCACCACAAATCTCCAGAAAAAAAAACAGGAATGTTAAGCATATAGGATTGTCTTTCCAATGGTAAAGATGGAAAAACCTGTTCTCCTATCCAGAAACCTGAGGATCGGTAGTGATTAACTGCCTGGTGATCTATGTTATCTGTTGGGCTAGGCCATATCACAACCAAGCTCTTACAACCAAGACAGAAAATGGCTAGTAATCTAAATGACCTAGATAGCCAGAGGCTTCCTCAAGCTCCCACAACCAGGACTGGTGGTGGTTAACTGCCCAAATGACCTCTATATGACAGAGACCAGGACAGACCCTTAGGACCTTAAGCTAGTACTGCTATCTTATCTCTAGAATCCATCTTCTTGGAAGGAATGACGTGTACCCTGAGTGAGTTTCAATGTAATTATGCTTCCTTGCGCAATGGGGATTGTATTATCCCAGGAAATTTTTTTCCAAATTATACTGCACTTATATCAGGAATAAGCCACTTAGAGTCCCTGGAAGTCTGATCCACATTAACAAAGTCAATCTGCATGGGGTTTTAATTCTTACCTCTTTGCATGGCTCACTTCAATGTATGAAACCATCATACCCACATAGATTCTTGAGAGTGATATTCCAATTTCAAGAGTCTTTTAAAATTTTTATTTATATTCCTTGAGATTTTTACACATAAAAATCCGATTATGCCCATCCCTGTTCCCCCATCTCCAATTTCCCAGGCTCTTTTTAGCTTCATATACTCATTAAAATAATTGTTTATAAGCCATTGAATCCAATTACAGCTTCTCATATTATAGGACCATCTACAAAGACATGGCACTATACCAGAGGCCGAGTCTCTGAAGACAGTTGACTCTTAGTTGGTTTCCTCAGCAGCCATCGATTGCCAATAGCTATGAGCTAGGGGTGGGACCTTGGGTCATCTCAGGATTGTTACTGCAATCACAGGTATAAAGTTCTTTCAGCCTGATAAGGTAACATAGTCACAGGTATCAGAGACTAGGATCTCAACTTCATTGAATGCATACAGATGTATGTGTGTATGTAGGGGACTGCCTTTATATAACCAATAAAAACAGACTTCCTGCTATCAGGGAAGAAGCTATGGGCAACATCACACTTAGGTCACAGATGAGAAGAAGAATAAACACTCTAGGTTGGGAAGTTATATGTGTTTCCCTGAGGACTGGCCTTTAGAAATGATCAGTGGCTAGCAATTGTTCATAGCCCTTCAGCTGCTCTAATCTATAGTCCTCTGGCTCCATAAACTTCAAAACAATTTTTTTAAAAAAAAAATCATTAAACTTCATTTTGTAGAGAAGTTTCAGGTTTACAACAAAACTGAGCAGAAAGTACAGAGAGTTTCCATATTCAGAGGGCCCACACCCACTCCCTCCTCCACAAAAAAACATCTTAAAAAGCAGAGTCCTTGGCTCCTTTTCTTTTCCAAAATTAATACCAAGATAAAAATTCAAATGGCATGGATGAAGTGGCATTCACAGCCTCTCAACCTTGGTCAGACCCTTGTGTATGCTTTGAAACATCTGTTTTCAAGTTCCTTCCACGAGTAAAATATGGAGAATAACATAGGTTAAAAGTACTCTCTGAATTACAGACATAAAAAGAATATGTTGGAAATAATTCTTCAGGCTGCAGAAACAATAAACAATAATGTTCTGCCAAGAACTGGAAAAGAACAGGCCTCCATTCTGAGACTTGGTTTCCCATCTCTGCCACAAAGGACAGGCTCCTCTATGCTATGAAGCGGTTTGTTTTATCTACAAGAGGGAGAGGGATGGAAGCAACCATTGAAATGTGCACCCCCACTTCAAGGTGAATCTGACCCACTTATAAATTTAGGGGGGTTCTTGCCATGCTCTCCTGAGGACAAAGCAATTAGTTGTTTTGAAAAAGAGGACCAAAGAAACAAATAATAAATGGCGAGCCCCCCTAGAATGCAGCGTGGGGGAGCTTCCAGTGGAGGCCTGGAAAATTTTCCAGAAGAAATGCTGTTTAAGCCAATATTCAAAAGAGCCCACAGTGGAGGTTGGGTAGACTGGGAACCTGGCATTGAATGATCAAAACCAGGAGATGTGGAAGAACTAAAGTAATTTTTGTTGTTGTTGCTTTTTTGTTTGTTTGTTTGTTTGTTTGTTTGTTTGTTTTTTGTAAGTGGGGGAATAACTGGCATTTTAAGAAAGGCCCAGGCTTCCGTAGTGCTGAAAGGCTAAGCACAGTGTACTCTAACACACCAATCAGAGTACTGTTAAAGAGAAAAGGAAATTTATCTAACGCATTAGGAAGAGGAACAGATAAAGAGGCCAGTGACCCCACATCCATCTTCAGAATGCTGACAGGAGCTTTAGGTTTAAATAGAAGAGTTATGAGGGCAAGAGTGAATAGACACTCATCACTAAGCAGTCATAAAGATGTAACCTGGTGGATCATCTTGGAATTACAGCTCATTGCTCCACACTTGACTCATCATCTCAGTTCCGGTTCTGAAGGTGATCTAAAGAAATCATTATGGCCGACATGACTTGAGGGGAACAGCGTCAGTCCCACACAGATATTACTTCCGCTCCAAGATGCATCCTCTTCTGGGGGATAGAATTTTCTATTCTAAAAGGATTTAATTTTTTTTTTTGAATCCCAAGTGACTGTTGTTTGAACAAAAACTTCCTTTATGCCTTTTTTCTCAAAAGAGGATGAGACAAATTAGGTACACAGACTTCATAAACGATTAGCATGCATAAGCAAGACAGATCCAGCAGGAGATGGAGTCAAAGTGAAATGAAAACAGAAATGCCAGCTGTTTCATCCTGCCTTCAGCTACCTTCTGGGCCCTATTGAAGAGGAAAGCATTTTTAGCAAAAGCATCTTCTCAGTATCTGTTATAGGGGCAGATGTTGGCAACAGACCTTGAGACATATGTAATTGTGGACTTTGTCTAAGAGCCAAGGCAGCCACTTGGGGTCCTAAAGAGTAACGGGAATCTTTCCTGCCTTCTCCTGAGTGATTGACCTTGGATCCCTGAGGCTCTTTCCTTGTTGTTACTAAGATCTGTAAAATTTGTAACCTCTGGGTTGGTAGAATTCTGTGAACAAAAGATTGAGGTGACTTGATTTTGCAAAACAGAAGACCAAGTGTGGGGTCTATAAAGGGCTCTGGGTTACCATGAACCGAGGTTACAGACTGAAGTTGAAGGCCTCAGAGTATTGAGAGTTGAAATAGGAATGAGGGCCAAAGGCCAGGGTGGAGTGGTCTGATGGCAGTTGAGGGCTGGTAATGGGGCAGCTGAGGGCAGGAATGGATGTGCTGAGGGCCTGGACTGGGACTGAAAGCAGAACCAACCCACTTTGAGGGCCAAATTGGCTTAGAGAAGTCTGTAGGGTGTACTCCCAATCCTTCAGCTCTTGGATCCTTATCAAGCCTCTGGGCCCCAGATGAGGGATTCTTGGCTTGAAAGCCATCAACCTACTCACTGTTTCCTCCTGGGACCCCAGCGTCACTTCTTTGGAGAGAAGGGGCTGGCTGCACAGGCTTGTGTGGGGGGAGGGAGGTGCTTTCCGCAAGCGCAGACTGCAGCTCTCAGCCAGGGTGGGCATTGCAGCTCGTGCGCACTCTCTGGTGGATATTCAGAGCCATGGCTTGTGGCAGGCGTGCAGCAGATCTGCTTCCGGCTTCCAGCCGAATGCGGTGATTTTCCAGGTCCACGCGGGCCAGGAGGAGAGGAATATGGGGAAACTAGACAGAAGTGTCCGGCAAACCAGCCCGTTCTGCATTGTTTCAGAGTCAGGTGAGAGCAGGAAAGGGAACCATCCCTCGTCCCTCCCAGCCGGGGAGAACCCTGACCTTGAAAGGGCACTGGACCCAATAGCTACCCATTTTGAAGGGTCCGACTATACGTCCAGATGCAGACTAGAGCTGGCCTGCTCGTTCCTCTCTGTCGGTGTACGTCACCTCTGCTCACTCTCGCTAAAGGCATAAATAACACATGAGAAGAGACACTGCCCAAAGAGGCCAGACTTCTGCAAAATTGGTTTTAAGTGGAAGGGTGGCCCAGGGCCTGTCCATGTTTAGCAGAAAGGTCTCCCTAACCATATATATGTAAGACTCAGCTAGGAAATGTTAACCCACAAAATGATGATTATAAGTCGAGTTCATTTTTCTGGTGCTCCTGTGGGCTCGCTCCTATCTCCAGACTCTGAGCTGTCCTTGATCTTCTTGGGTCCCGCCCTATTCTGTCTGAAGCGGTCACTTTGGGATGTGTTTCTTTCAGCCTGGAATTTGAAGATTAGTCATTAACATTATCACTCACCTGCTGTCTTTTTTCAAGGATACGTTGATTATTCCATTTTTTCCACCTGAAATTTTGAGCGCTGTCTGCTGAGAAATGGCCTCTTTAGGGCCTTCCCATTTTCATGCTTTCTCTGATTCAGACTATATATCCTATTGATGACTGTCATCCAGTCATCTAGGAGGACCTTTTTGTGTAAATTTGGGACAGAGAGAAAGCAACTTCAAAAGTGACAATAATGAAAGTGGTCTCATCACTTTTGCAGAAATCATATATTCCATTCAGAGATACCCCTTTCTCTCCATACTGGCAGTGGCCACAGGTACTTGGGTTTTGCTATTTAACTATATCATGTGCCCTATGGGTGTGTAAGGCTCCTGGCATGACCTCAGTATGATGACACAATATCTCATGATCCTCAAGAAATATCTAAGGAGATGACCTCACTGGTCAGCTGTGCAATGTTCTTGTACAAACTGCCCTGATCACTCGGCAAACTTGTGATACAGCTGCAATTAAACCCAGGTTTCTCGATACCACTCCATTCTTTTTCTTTTACTGAGTTTTAGAGGCTTTGGAACTTAGATGTTTCCTGATTGTATATGTTCACTCAGATATCATTAGTGACTGTCTCACTATGTGGTAGGTGTAAGGCAATAGATATGAAGCCATACACTACCATAGTGAAGCTTCAGTCACCAATGAACTTACATACAATTGTGGTCCTCTAAGATTATGATAGAACTGAGATATTCATAGTATTCAAGGACATCATAGCCATTTAAATGTCATAGTGCAGTATATCATTCACACATTTGTCAAAATGGAGTAAACAGATCTGTCTAACTGCCTTATAAAAGTATAGTGCACATAACTAAGTTTGGTGCACACTACTTGATAACAAATGATTATTTTAATGATTTATGTATTTATGTCACATTATTTTAGAGTGCATTCTTTTTTAAGCTTACAGTTAAATAGTATAGCAATTTTATCAACAGCAGTTTTATATATCACATGTTCACTGGTCTCATATCAAAGACAGCATTAAATGATGACCTACTCCATCTACATTTATATGAGCACATTCTATAATATTTTCTTGGTGACAAAATGCATTCATCACAATGTGTCCCTGCCATGAAGCAATTTATGACAGTGCATAGGGAGGATCTAGCTCCAAATGCTTGTCACTCAGTTGGACAGAGGAAATGCCTCTTAGCATCTTTACATGTACTTCTGTCATTTTTTTTATGTTCATTGTTTCCTCTCCCAGTCTCTTTCAAAGATGAAGCTTATAGAAAACTAATTCTGAAATGATGCAAATTCCTTGCCAAGACATTTCAAATCCAGCTGCTGCTACTGACTTTTTGATGGACATTATCCAGTGGTTTGGGGGAGATGGTGGGCACTCTAGCCATGCCCTGTAATAAGGAGAGACAAGCATCTACCTTCCTGTGGAGAATAGAACAAAAGCTGCCAATGTCTGCCTGCAGGATCAAAGCATATGGGCAAAGACTGTGTCTCTCAGCTAAACAGATCCACAGAAGGCACTGGAGTAGTGAAGCCATGGAACTTTATGGGAGGGAACTCTGGGTAGTAGACAAACATGCTAGAGAGAGGATTTCTGTTACCCTACCAGATGCTTCCTGGTGGCACTTTCTTGTGGTCTTTCTTTGGAATCGGAGGACTCACCCCTCTGTCTTCTGTATATACCATCTGTCTCAAAGCCCAGAGAGATGGAGTAGAAGAAGCAACAAGTGATATGTAGTCAGAAGTTTCTGGCCTGCCTAGTTCTGAGGTCTGGACCCACAGTCCCATACTGTCTTTTCACAGAGACTCTGCCTCAAAAAATTATCATAGATAATATGCATGTGAATATGATTTGTCCTCTTTGAATATCATGCTGAAACTTAATCCTCTTGTAAAATGTTAAGAGGTAGGGCCAAATGGAACTTTAAGAAATTAAAGATTAGGACTCTACCCTCATAAGTATAGGAACCCATCTACCTGCATAATAAATTAGTGTATTAATGGTTGTGCTGGATAGTTTTATGTCAACTTGACACAAGCTAAAGTCGTTTGAGAGAAGGGAGCCACAATTAAGGAAATGTTTCCATAAGATCTGGGTGCAGGCATTTTATTGATTAAGGGAGGAGAGATCAGCCCATTGTGGGTGGTGCCATCCTTGTACTGGTGGTCCTAGGATCCATAAGAAGTCAGTCTGCACAAAGCATGGGAAACAAGCCAATAAGTAGTACCTCTCCATGGCCTCTGCATCAGCTCCTGCCTTCAGGTTCCTGCTCTTTTTGAGTTCTTGTCTTGGCTTCCTTCAATAATGAACTACAATGTGGAAGTGTAAGCCAAATAAACCCTTTTCTCCTTAGCTTGCTTTTGGGTTATGATGTTTTATTATAGCAATTAGTAACACTAACTAAGACAGCAGGTATTTCAAGAATAGATCTGTCCAGGTCTCTGGAGCCTTTTCTAACTCTTGCCATATAATAGCATATACCAACTCAGGACTCCGTCAGACAGAAAGCAGATACTTTGGTGTCAGATAGAATTAAGAGCATATATATATATATATATATATATATATATATATACATATATATATATTCAGATCTTTCCTAGACTGTGAAACAGAAAATGAAAAGGATTGGGCTTAAATTAAAAAAAGATCAGCTGAACACGGGATTATTACTACATAATCCAGTATCTGTTGAGATGTGGGAAACTACCACTGTCCTCCTTCTTCCTTGATGAACACCCAGATTTTGTGAGATGAGGTGTGAGGATGGGGATGGAGTGTCAACTACTTAATACTTACAAGGCTTTGTAGGACAAAAATTCTACACCTGCGACCAGGCTGTCTTGGGGATTTTATTGCTGTGAAGACACACCATGACCAAGGCAACTCTTATAAAAACATTTAATTGGGGATGGCTTATAGTTTTATGATAACAATCCATTATCATATTGGCAGAAACAGTGGCAGTGTGCAGGCAGACATGGTGTTGGGGAAGGAACTAGGATTTCTACATCTTGATCCTGAGGCAACAGAAGCAACTGTGTGTCACAACGAGCATAGCTTGGGCATAGGAGAACTTGTAAGCATTGCAGCTCATATGGAAAGATATCCTGGCAGTTGGGAGTCAAGAAATACCACAGAGTAAGTGTAAGCATCATAGCTCTGCTCTGGGAGAAATGTTACAGCTCTGCTTCAGTAGGGATGGTTTCTGAATTTTCTCATGGAAAGTGTTTCAACTCTGCTCATTTAGCAGAAGTTTTTTTTTTCTTTTTTTTCTTGTTTTTTATTATTAATAAAGTCTCATTTTTTATCCATGTATCCCCTTGTTCAAATGCCCTTCCCCTCCCGCCCCTACAAGTCACTCTTCTCCCCATCTTCTTATCTCCTCCATGGCAAGGACAGGAGTTCCCCAAGGTCCCAAGGTGGCTTAGTTCAGCATCCACTCCAGGCAAATCCACTTTCCTCATCCTCACATTAAGACTGGCTCAAGTGTTCCTCTGGAAGGAATGGGCTCCAAAGTGCCAGTTCAAGGTGCTTCAGATCCCAAGCTGTTCAGTGTTTGTGGTTTGCAGCTTGGATATGCTTTGCTTTTTGTTCAAAGTCCACTAATGAATGAATACATCCCCTGCTTACCTTTCTGGGATTGTGAAACCTCGCTCATGAGGATATTCTCCATATCCATCCATTTGCCTATTAGCAGAAGTTTTTCCAGAGAAAATTGGTAGAGCTTACAGCTGGACTCTGATCAGGCAAAAGTGTTACACTGCACAACAAACCTCACTCAAGAGATTTATCCGGAGAAAAATCCAGGAGGGTGGTGTTTGCCTCTGCTAGGGTGGGAAGCAGCAGCAAATTGAGCAGAATGCAGGGGTTATATAGGGTTTCTTGGGGCAGGATGTGTGTGGAGATTTCCGTGGTGGGGACGGTGACATTTTTAAGTCCTGAGCATGGTGGGATTCTGTAGTCAGACTCTGGGACAAACTCAGGGACTGGTGGGATTTTAAATCCTTGGTCGTAGTCTTGGGGTCAAGTCAAGTCAGGGTACTTTTCCTTGGCCCAGGTCTCAGGTCAAGTCAGAGGCAGCATGTTCTTTGTTTCTTTTCACCCCATAGACCTCAATGCTCCCCTTCCATACGAACACAGTGAAACATTTATTCTAACAAGGCCACGCCTACTCCAACAAGGCCACACCTCTTAAAAGTGCCACTTCCTATGGGGACCATTTTATTTCAAACCATTACAAAGGCCAAGGAAGTCTTTAGCTTTTCTTAAAGGCTAGAGAGTGGGTCTACCTTAAGGCATGGCTGGATTTAGGACCCCAACCACACCATCAGGACTTTCTATGTTCTGAACATAGCAACCTCCAGTAGTCTCAGGCTTTTGTCCCATTAGATTAGCAACAGCAGAAGAATAACATTGCTTCTCCATTAGCTTTGACAAAAAAGCCCCAACAGAATGTTATTGTTGGGTCCTGAAATCACTAATCCAATTATGTGTCACAGGACATGGCATACTCTGATTGGCCAGCCAGAGTCCTGAGCACATCCCTGAAAGGTCAGTGGCTATCTCAAGCAGCCTACAGAGAAAGGATCTCCCACAGAAAAGCAGAGGGGTGATAAAAAGTCTCCGTAGCACAACAGCTTGCTGTTTGCTAAACTCCAAGCAATATTGACTATGTGACATTCTTGGCTTTTGCAACATTTATACAACTGATAGATTGGGGATAGTCTGGATTATACTTGGCATGGAGAGGGTGTCCTTTTCAGCAGTTACTAGGGCACTAGTTCTCTGTGGGAAGTAACAGAGTATTCTGAGCCTCGTTTATTATTTTAGTAACCAGTGTAGGCAAAAGATTGTCAACATCAAGTTGCCAGCATCACCACGAAGAGCAGGCAGGGAGGGATCTCAGTGTTGACAGTTGTTCCTCCTGGAATGCTGTGACCATTGTCTTGGAGTCAGAGCATTAGCCCCAGAAAACATGGGACTGGAGCCAAGCAGGTGTCTAAAGGACATGCATTACAGGTTATTAACCCCCAACACCTTATGACAAGTGCAAATAAGACTGCAGAAATGTGAAATGGTGTCTGGGTAGGACTTACCTGGCAAGCAGGAAGCCCTAGGTTTCATTCCTATCTTAGCATTGTACTGGGTACAATGCTTATGGGGGTGCACACCTGTAATGCCTGTACTTAGGAGGTGAAAACAGGAAGATCATAAATTCTAAGTCATTGTCAAGCTCTAAGGCTTGGCTACATTCATTCATTCACTCATTCATTCTATCTCTCCTCCCCCATAAACATACACACACACAAATAGCAGATGACAGATATGTGATAAATAAATTTAAAAGGTAGATGTTGGGGATGTACCTAAATAGTTTTAAAAACAACAGCCCTGGGATCTCATGATTGAGGCATTTGTAGGAAAATGCAGGTAGGAATCTGGGATAGAGGGTAGGGGGTAGGGGACTTAATGATGGAGCCTCCACCTGTGTGGAAGGGTAGCCTTCCTTATCAGTGTTTACCCCAAGGATGAAGGGCAGGTCTGTACCCCATGGTTGCCGAGGGGTCTACTGATGGGATTCATCCTACCTTATGAGTTCTAGATCCAGTCATAGAATCCTACCACGTGTGCATGGACTCAGGTCTATGAAATAATCACACAATGACAGTAATACATAGAGCACTTGCTATGTGCCAGTCATTGTTCAAAGTGCTTTACTATGCCTTGTTTAGCTAATAAAGACAACACTGAGGTTTGGATTCACATGCCAAAAGAAAGAATATGATACACACATTTTAAGTGTGAAATCTTAACATACCGCACTGACTTAAACTCCACATATTGTTGGTAAAAGGAAAAAGTCTGAAGGTCTGAGAATGAGGAACATAATGAAAGACTCAAAAAATAAATGACCCTTTGGGCCATTCTGCTCTTCCTGCCTCTAAGCCTGGCCTTCTTCTGGCCACACTGGGAAGGACTGTGCTGTCGAGGGGATAATTACTCACCAGTGTACCCAATTCCCTCTTCTCCTTTTTCTTTTCTCTGGTTATTGTAATTATTTGAGAATTTACGGAATAATCCATCACCAAGTCCTCCAGAACAAATTGAACGTCAGGTTTATAAAACAACCTAATAAAGCAGATAGCCTTACTCACTGGTAAACCTATTCAGTACCTCTGACTCCACCCTATAATACTTTGTTGTCTCAGAAAGCTGACAGAGTATCTATTCACAGGCAGATTAATCCTTAACACTATAAACGTGGGAAGGAAATTACATTTCCTTGTCTTCATAGTTGATAAGAAGGTCACATTAATCTATACAGCCTTTGTGGGAGGTCTGGGAAACAGGGAACCTGCCCATCTGTCTGGCTATGTGTTTATCAGTCTTCTGGTCAGATAGCCCATTCCAGTGACTGAAACTGGGCACCTGCTCCTTCAGACAGCAATCCACTCTGCCCATGAGCTGAAGGGAATCATGCTCCACTTCAGAAATTCAGGCCTGCAGCTGAGACTGCCACTTCCTTCCTGCCTTCTTTTACTTCGCATGTTCTCTGAGATTTGCGAAGTCTATAAACACATCTCTGAAGTAATTCTGTAAATTGGCCTTTGTGTCTACTCACTAACCTTTGAAAAGGTTCCAGAAGGAATTTGTTCAATAAGATTCTTATTTAATTCCCTCACTGATTTCTGCTATTGCTTTTTAACATTTAAAATTTGTACGTAGTTCCTCCTTCCTTCCATACCAGAGGCAGCTGTGAAGTATTATGCCCCCTGGAGGCTTGTCAGAGCTGTCAAGAAATGTTTTACTGGCCAAGTCCATTCTTCAGAGGCATGGGGTACAGTAGGGGTTTCTGAAAACCTCTAATTCAGAACTAAGGATCTCCCAAACAGACATGAAGTTCATTGAGACACGTTAGACACTCCACCCTCCTCCCACCCCAGCCTGATGTGGAAGGTAGGCTCTGGCCATCAGGATTGAGAAGACTTATGGTAGAGATGGAGTGAATATGGCAGGTGAGCAAATTCACTCAGAGTGCAAGAGAAGCTCAAGGCAAGCCTTAGCAGATGTCCCTCCTGGTTAAGATGAGAAATAGGAGAAAGGGAAGAGTTTATCATTTCTGCCTCTGGCCTTGGGATCTGTCTCCTTAGCATCTATGTTCCTGTTACCTCGAGAGCAAAGTTCAAACGCTGGTCTCTCATGGAGTGAGGCACATTCCGCGTGTGATTATCTAGCAGGGTGCTTATGCTTTGAATAAACAGCAGAATGTGCTCTCTGGCAGACTGTGTTTTACAGTGTGCAGCTCAGCCACCCTGGGTTGCATAGGAGCTTCTCTGGGAATCTCAAGATGTAGCTGAAAATGAGGTATTGTGGGCTAAACTGAATTCCCTAGGCTATTTCTCACTACTGGGACTCCTTCAATGTGTCACAAAGGTTTCAGTCTACACCTGAGCCTCAGGCTGTTTGTACAATTACTATCCCTTCCTGGAGTTTGGACGAGGCTGAAATGGGGCTTCTCCACCTTGTTCATAAGAGCCTTGAGATACCTGGGCTGCTCTTTGGCTTCTGTAAGTAAAGAACTGTGGAAGACACTGAGTTATGTTAAACAATGCTTTCTCCTGTTTTGCTGGTATATTTTGCTTCTCCCTTTTCTCTGGCTGAGTTTTTTCCACTTTGCTTTTTCCATCTCATCTTCCATATTATAAACTAAGCATTAATTGTGGGTTTAGTACAATCCCAGTGATATTATAAATATTCATTTTGGTTTCATGCTTTTCTTTATTAAATAAATGATTAACTTCTATATGTATATTTAAATTGACAATTATAATTTTAAAAGCGAAAAGGGGATTAACAACTCTGACCCCAGGGTCCTTCAAGCTTAAATGTAATATCATTCTATTTCATTGACTTGTTCTAATAAACATTATTAAAACATGAATTATAAAATAATGATATGTAAATTATCTAGAGAAACCAACAAAGCACTTAATTTCGGCCCTTAAATGTGGCAATTAATGTTGGATGTATATCTTTGGTTTGAAGGGTTAGTCTTAATAGGTATAAGTTTGAGTGTTGAAATGAAGAATTTTAATGCATTTTCATCTGAGTCTCAAACTGCTTTAACCAATTAACTTCTTTCTTTCTGAATGAAGGTTTTGAACTCTTTTACTAGAGAAAGCTGGGTGTTTAGTCCATCTCCTCTCCTTCCCAGAGTTGTAAAACATGATCAGTATCCACATATGGTCCAAAGACCAGGAGTTGTTTGTTGCCTTTTTTATTTTATTATTGATATTATTTGTTTTAATTTACAAAGTTTTTTGTCATTTTTAAAAGATATAGAATAAGTGTAAAATGCTATTTATCATCTTGAACAAACAGGGCGGAGTAAGACTATATACTCTTGAAGATGTCAGTAAGACCGAGACAAAACAAAGCCAAATAGTCAAAAATTAAAAAAAATTAAAAGGTGTGATGCAACATGAAAGAACAGAAGAAAATAAAAAACCTGGCAGTGTGTGGGTGATCTCCTCATAGAGAGCCCTGTACCCAGACTGCTACTCCTGTACTCTGTCCCTTGAGTTCCTGTTGTTGGGGTTTGATTGTTAAAAATGCATTCTGCAGTCTCACATGTTTGAACACCTGAGCTACATCTGATTAGTCAAAGCAAAATAGATACCATTATCTAGCAGACTAGTCAGTATTTGGGGTTATGATATACAGTTATAAGACACAGGTCAGTCAAGAGGACTTTAAAGAAACCCTATAGTTATAAAGCTTCTATATTTAACTTGAATGTTGAAGTATACATGTATTATAATCTCTAGAGCAGAGAGATCTGGTTAAAGTGAAAGCACTAATTTAGCAGAATACAAAAAGTATTTAAATCTTCCAAAAGAAAGCTGGAAAGGGTCCAGAGAGGAAATAAGATGGAGGAAACAAATAGAAATCAAAAAGTAAAAAGAATCCAACAAAGAACAAGTCATTTAACACTGTCCTCCTAAACCTGCATTTCTACAGGGATTGAGATAGTGGGAAGAAAATAAGACCCTGGGTTGGGTACCACCTCAGCTGATAAAAGTACAAAGACCTGATTTTAATCACTAGAACAGAACCCATATGAACAATCTAAGCAAGGCAGTGCATATTTGTAATCCCAAAGCTTTTGTTCAATAATTAATAGACTTTGAAGATCTATAAACATGAAGCAAATTATTTATAAAGTTACTTACTATAGTGTTATTTATGATAAAAGTATTAGGAACAATCTGCAATTCATGTAAGCACAGCAGATTGGCAAAATAAATCACTGTTTATTCATATAGGTGAGAATATTTCCGTAAAATGGCTAGATTTTCAGAATATATTTTTGAGTAAAAGTTAAACATATTACATTATTGTAAAAAGATGATCAATTAAAAATCTATAGTGATAGCTCTTAATATTTTGTCTTAAGTGATACTATACTAGATAACTTTATAACTTTTTTATTCCTTGCCACAGAATGCTCTTTAACTTTTGGAATTTTGCCAGTCTTAGAGTTGTATTGCTCTAGATTTTCTAGTATTTCTTTTATTCTGTTTCTCTTTTTATATATTTAAAGATCATTTACCATCTTTTCTCTTGGTTTTGTCCCTTAATTTTTATGAATTGTTTACACAGTAGAGGTATTAACCATTTATATGATTGTACGCATTGCAATTATTTTCCCAGACTATAGTGTCTTTTTTTTTTTTTTTACTTTGGTTACAGTGACTATAGCCATGAATAGTACATATTAGATGTAGTTATAGTAATCAAGATCTACTATTGATTTTGTGTGTCCTAACGAGAAGGCTTTCCCAGTCAAGATGTGAGAAGATTCTCAAAGACTGCTATGATTTCCTTTACTCATCGACATCTCTGATCTATTTTTGGTTTACTTAGAGGTAGAATGTAAGGTTTGATTCCAAGTTTATTTTTTTTTAATGATTGTCTGTTGGGGGGCCTGGTTTACGATCAGGAGTCAGGATTGCCCCTATGCTCAGGGTCCTGCTCTTCCCCTTGTGGGAGGGGCCAAGATGGCGCAGAAGCAACAGCACAGCTTTTGGGAACAGATTGAGACAAGAAAGTTCAATTTTATTATGGTGGAAGAACTTAAATACTTTTTCCCCAGACCGTCCCCTGAGCCAGGGGAAAGGGCTTTGATTTGTTGGTATCTGTAGCTTCTGGCTGTGGTCTTGCCCTGGTCTACTAAAGTTGTGTCTGGACTCTCCTTTACAAGGCCCTCAGCAGACTCCAGGTTGGCTCATGTGGAAGTGCCTAGGGGCACATGTTTTAAGGTACTAGGTATCACCAGTTTATACTGGCTGAGGCTAGGTAATCCCTAGGCCTCTTTGAAGCCCATATATTTTACCATTATCTACATCCTTATTGAAAATTTCTACATTTTCTCCAGTGATATGAGTTATTACCTTTTTTATACAATAAACTTCCTGTTTGCTTAGTTCTATTCTCTTTATTCTTTTATCTGCTCATGTGTCTACTAATGCAGCACTATACCCTTAGTTTGAGAGAGTTTCTGCATTTTATTTGGTCAGATAAATCCTTTGAGAGCATGTTTGGAGGGGAGTGCAGCTAGTGCTAAACCTTGTCTAAAGACAGATCCTCCTTTATCTGGAGCAGGTCATCATCTTGGACAGAATGAACATCTTAAGAGGGACACATATGGAGTGGTGAGGGAAGAAGGAGACAGTACCTACTTACCCAGATCAGCCAAGTCAATCTTGGAGAAAATAGGGTGACAGATATTACAGCCATATCACCCTGATATCCAGATAAATTGCTTTGTGTGCCTACTAAATGAGTAACTATATCTGTTAAATTGTCTTTTGTTTTCATTTACTTTTATATTACTTTTGCATTTGGGGGAGATTCATTGGAAAGTTCAAATTTTCTCATATTGAAAGTTTTATTTTCTGTTTTTTTATTATTGACATATCTAATTTAAGACCCACACTTAGGTTTCTTTAGCTTGGTATGTCTAAAGTTTGTAGTTTGGGGTTACAAATATTCTTTAACTTTTTTCTTAACTTTGATTCTTACTTTTTAAAGCAATAATAAACTTTACTAATGTAATCATTTTTCACCATATTTCTCTTGAGGCACTTTCCTAGAGTTATTGCTTTTTATTGACATACTTCCAAGAGTTAGCTAAATAAGATTTTGTGTGTCAAAACTTTTGTGACCTTACATGCCTCAAAACATCTTTGTGGCAATGAATAGTCATTTCTCATGGCATTCTTGGATGTAAATAACGGTTTGACTAGATATGAAATTCTGGGTTCAACATCCTTCCATGTTTTGAAGCTATTTTTCCATGATATCATATATTTAATACACTGCTCACAAGTTTGATAAATTATGAGTTTACTCCTTTCAACAACTTTTTTCTTCTGAAAACTTTTAGAATTTTTTTCTGTGCCTATCATATTTTTTAGTCTTCCTGAACTGTTTTTTGTTTGCTTGCTTTAGTTCTTGCCATTCATTAAGGCCTTTTAATATGAAATCTTTTGTCTTTTGTCTTCCTTATTCAATGTTTCCTGTCTTTTATTTTTTTCACTTTATCTCATTAGACTCTTATTCTTTGGAAATCAGTGCTAGTACTTATGAAATATAGCATCTTTTCTATCTTTCATCTCTTTCTTTTCTGTTTCCTTCCAAGGAAGTTCTTTTAGTTTTATTTAAAACTCAGTCCATTGTTTTTCAATTCCTGTTTCATGAAAGGCAACTGCTTGGTTTGTGGGGTTTTTTGTTTGTTTTTTTGTTTTTTAAAAAAATTAGTTTTAATCTTTTGGGTCAAATTATTTTGGCCTGCAAACTTTCCTTAAAAGTATCTGCTATTTTGTGTGGGATGAGTAGAGTCTGAAATCATAGCTGGGTACTTTGTGGTGAGCTGTAAATGAGGGAAAAATGAGCTCCAAAGCAGAGCATGTTAAACTTACTAGGTTGGCACAGACCCTCTAGTTTCTCCAAGAATCTGCTGCCCACTCCTGATTGAGGACTGCTCCTTAGTGGCTCCTTTCTTACTATGGAGCCCTGTGCCTGGAATCTTCATTTGAAAGGAATGGACTTGTCAGTAACCCTTTAAGGTAAATCCATCAGTTTTGTGAGTTGATGGGGACAGCAAGAATACTGAATGACTGAGTCGGTACACAAGAGAGCTAGAAGGCCACTAAAGATAAGAATATGAGTGCAATGGCTCAGCAGCTAAAGGCACCTGCTGTCAAGTCTGATGATTTGAATTTCGTCTGCGGTGGTGTCCACATAGTGGAAGGGAAGAACCAATTCCTGTAAGTTTTTCTCTGACTCTGTATGAGCACCATGACACATCCCAACCCAGATAAATAAATATAATAAAACATAAAGGTTAGAATATTAGTGAAGTTTTAAAAATCCTTCAATAGTATTTGAAAATTCTAAAGGTTTGAACTAGGGTGTTGCTTGCCCGTCTCAAACTGTGCATATGTGTATGTACATGCATGCATTAGTTCATTAGTGTGTATGTATGTACATGCATTTGTACACACATATGTGTCAGTGGGTACATGCATGTACTTATTTGTGTGTGTGTGTGTGTATGTGTGTGTGTGTGTGCTTGTGCCTGCCTGGTCAGTTCTCAGCCTTCTATCCTCAACAGCCACATTCGCCTTGGTGAGACTTCTGAAACTATAACGACTTTGGTCATGACCCAAACATGTTATGTAGTGTCTAAAAGATACCACTGAGCCTTGCCCCCAAAAAGCAGATATTACTAGGCCACTCTAAATCCCTCACTAATGTAACCTATTTTGTTTCTGATACTTTTTATCTCCTTGCAATTTCTCAGAGTTTTATTTTTAGACTCTCAGATCCATGACTTTTTTTGCCATTGTTTCCTTAGGATAAATTTTTAAAAGGCAGCCAGCAGAAGTGATCATTTACTATCTTGCCAGCTAATAGTGATTCATTTTTTTCTGGGTAGATGCTCAGCCTTGTGATGCTTCTCCCTGTCTCTAGTCCTCAGGCCCCGGGTCATTTGAATAGAGCAGGAGGGGTTCAAGGCCTTGTGGGGCTACCAGGAGAAGAATGTTTTGGATCCATACCCTTCTACATGGGACTGATCTGGTTTAGTGCCCAGCCGTGTTATCCACTATGGTTCTGTCTGATGTCTGGGACATTGTATTAGTCCCCACCATTAGAAGCTGAGGTTCATTCTTGGTCCCTCCGAGGTCCTTGTCATTTGTCTCTGCAGGTCATCAAATGGGATATGTATAAAGCACTTATCCTCACTGCTACAGTGGCTACTCTGTGAGAGACGCCATGTAAGATGTGCCTGCTTGTGTGGCACATTTTTCTTATTAGACTGGATGCACACTCTCCCCAACTTCCACCTTAGAGTTTAACACCATCTTTTCAATATTCTTCATTTTTTAGGCTTCATTTAACACACACACACACACACACACACACACACACACACACACATGCACGCACACACACATCTTTATAAAACTATACACTTGTTTACTTATTTGAGGAATAGGCAGGTGCATGCTGCAGCATTCTTGAGAGAGGTAGAGGACAAGTCTCAGGTTCCTCTTCTATCATGTGTGTCTAGGAGATCAAACTGGAATTTGTTAGGCTTGGTGACATGTGCCTTAACCTGATGAGCTATCTTGCCAGTCCCCAAATTTTATTTCCCCACATCTTTCTAGATGTCTTTATAGTTTTTTTTTCACCAAAATCCATAGAATTCTGTATAAATTCCCATTAGGGCCACCATTTCCTGGCATTAGAAATGTTTATATTCCTGTCTACATGGATGGAATATCAGCTCCCATAGGTGAAAACTGAATCATATTTTTATCTTGTACTGCTTGGCTCAGCATAAAATAAGCACTGGATAAATAATATTGAATCACACTGACTATTACAAATTTTTATAAAAAAATAAATACTTTAAAAGAAATGTTTGGGGACATTATTTATAACAGAGGGGTGTGGAAAAGTTGCTCAATACAGTCACATTTGGCCTACAGAAATAGAAGAAGTCTAGAGAGGGGAGGCAGCGGAAGTGTAGGCATACACACGAGGAAGTGCTGTTCCCTTTCCAGACAGGAATGAATTATTCCTCAGGCTTCCTTCCAAACTTTTCTAGGTATAATGTCTGGAACTTGAGTGGTGCTGAGAATAAAATGCGTTGAGTGGAATCAAGTCTCTGTGATCTCTTATATCCCTGGAAAAGTAGTCCAGGAGCTGTGGTGTCCAATGGTCCTAGAAGACATTACAATTATAAAGAAAAGTACTTTTCAACTTTTAAGTCAAAATTTCAGCAGGAAATAAATAACGCACAAGAAAAGATAATTCAGAAGAATTTAAGTGAGGAAAAACAATGATGTGGCTATTAAAGAAAGTCAAGGGCAATAGTTAGGCATCTCTGGATATGTAAAGTACTACTAGTGTAAAACAGGCAATATCACTTAGACCTAGAGGCCTGGCCTTTGGGCCTTGAGGCTCCAGTGTACAGGGCATAGTTAGGCCAGCTGAAGCCTGGGTGCACTCTGGCTCTCTTCTTGTTTGCTCTCTCATGCTCTCGGAGTAAGGACCAGACCAGCTCAAAGAATCACCCAACTGTTCAGTCCCTTATATCGGCGAAGGTTTTCCTATAAATCCCTTAATAAATATTAACCTTTTAATCATTTGCTAGTAATTACCAACTGCACTGTCCCTAGGCTCATCCTGAGAGAAGGAAACAAATTAACCTACCTAGCCTGCTTCTCTGGGATGGGTAGGCAAAGAGTGTATGCGCACTTGTGTGTGTGTGTGTGTGTGTGTGTGTGTGTGTGTGTGAGGGTGACCAATCTTTCTCCCCCTGCACTCTGGTGTCTCTTATCTAATAATTCCCAGCAGCTAAACCCCACGGGAAACCTCCAGGATGACAAACATGAAGAGCAGATTGGCAGATGTGGAGCATCTGGTTCACACCATTGTTCTATTCATATTTTACAGTGAAAATGATTTGTTGATACGTGTGAATAGAACCAGAAAAGTTACTTTTCTAAGGATCAAATGATACTAAAGGAAGAGTTGTGCCTTTATAGGAATGATTGTTGTTGTTACTGTTTATGGTGTGTGCATAAGGGGTGGGGAGTGTGTATGTGTGCCTCAGCAGTTAAGAACACTGGTTTCTTCCAAAGGACCAAGTTCAATTCCCAGCACCCCCAAGGCAATGCACAACTGTCTATAACTCCAGTCTTAGGGCACTCTCTTTTGGTTTCTGAGGGACTGCATGCATGTAATACTCAACCACATAAGCAAGCAAAACATCTACACATAAAACAAACTAATTTTAAAAGTAATGATAGAGACAGCTAGAGATGAAATGTAAGCTCAAGGGTGAATCAGAATTACACACACAGCAAAATAGAGTCTTCTCTGCCATTGTGAGAGAAATCTCTGCAAAGGACCCAAGAAGTTTCTGGCTAGCATTGGGGGATAGAAACTTGATCCTGGGGCTGAAAGAGGGAAACACTAGCTAGGATGCCAGGCCTGAGAGAAGAGACAGTAGTGGGGGAAGATGAGCTGGAGTAAGGAGTCACTCATCATGGCATCCAGGCGTTCCTTGATGACCCTATCTCTGCCCCCTGAGTACTAAGATTACAGGCGTGCATGGCTCCACAGTTCACTTTTGCCCTGTACTTCACTTCCATGAAAGCTACTTTTTAAAGTTCTTAACAGTGTGAAGTCTGAGCCTTGTATATGCCACTGGATGTTTTACCTGAAGTTCTGCTCATAGCTTTTGCATTGCCATGATTCTTTGATCATCTCTTGTGAGTCGTGTATCAAGATTTGAAAAATATGGCTTAGCTGAGTTATTAGGCTTTTCAAATGTTGAACCATTTTTATTATACAAGATAGTTAAAACAAAACAGCAATAACAAACAGACAACAACAAAAATCCAAGTGCAGAGCAGATTGGTTACAGTCACCACTGGCCCCATCAAGGACAATTCCAGTATTGAGAACGTCTCAGGTTGATGGTGGGGAACACATATTTTCCAAAAATATGATTTTTATGCAAAAGCATAAGTGGTAGCATGGGCCACAAGTTTTTCAACTGTTTTCTCTAAAGTCACAGACTAAGTTTGTTTATTTTTGAGATTATTTCTACCAAAGACGCAAATCTGAAGGACTAAAGCTCATAAATCCGACCTTAAAAAAAAAGAAATGAAGTTTCAAGAAAGAAGTGGATTCTGCAGCTCGAGACAGACACGAGGATTGGCTTACTGTTTGCGATAGAAATGTCACTCACTCGTTTACTTCCTGGCTAGTCACACAGCATATTAAAAAGATGTGTACTTGAAGGCTGCGATTTAATAAAAATTAATTATTTCCATTGATGCATAAAAGGCATTCATAAATAAAAATGGCTTTAAAGACTGTGCGTGTATAGCAAGAGGGGGAGGGGAAAGACATGGGAAAAGAGGAAGGAGGGGAAGAAGAGATGACAGCTGTGTAATTTGTGGGGTGCTGACGATTTCAGCCATCACCTTTGAAACCCCAATGCAAACGTCCACGCAGCAAAAAATGACAAACTCTGTCATATAATGATTAAGATATTTTTACCTTGTGAATCTCTAAAATTGACCCAGGGGAGTTCAAGTGTATAGGAGCCACACAGAGAAGCCTTGGGTTTGAAAGAATTGAGAGAGTGCAGAATTGTGAACACAGGACTCTCAGATGTCTCTACTCTCTTACCCTTCTCAGTGGCTGGGCCTTTTCCACATCCTTTGGGGTTCAGATGTTGGAGGTGAGGGTGTCAGAGTCCTAGAATGGGGCATCACCTCTAGAGCTTGTTTAAATTTGGGGACACAGGCCCAGTGGAGAATAGGGCCTGAAAATGAAGCAGATTCTATAGTGTAGAAGTTTAAAAGACAAATCACCAGGGCTATTGGATGGACTGTCCTTTTAGAAAACCCTCCAGGAGATGACTGGCTGTAGGTGTATTAGCTAGCTATCTCTCCACCCTAGTCCTGTCTACATGCTTCAGGGCAGTCTCTGAAGGCTTTGGAGTTCAACATGCTTCCTACTTAGTGACTCCATATGGGGAGGAATTTCACAGAAGCAGAAGTAGGTATTGATTTTTGAGGATTTGGGTTTGGATCTACTTAAATTTAAAATTTAGGTAATACCCATTAAAGTAGAATCCTTATACATACAACATTAACAGATTCTTAAGTCTGTTGACTCAGGGTTCCTTCCTCCAAATTTGTTTGGTCTCCTTTTTTTCTGCCTTCTTCAGTAACCCCTGACACCATCCCTTTCATCCCCAGGTCACCTCACTTCCCTCCTTTGAAGTAGGTAATTCAAAGCCTTCAGGAATCTATTATTATTATTCTGTTCCGACTCCCAGAAAACTTGCTCAAATTTGTTTCTACTTCCTTTGTTGTTGGTCCAAGTTTGAATCCAGGATGTGCTGGGTGTTATGCTGCGGACCCTCTCTTTTCTATTCTGTTTCTAGATCTTGCAGTAGAACTCCCTATTCCCTCATGCCTTCTCTAATACCTACATTGCTAGCAAGCCCACTGATACTGCTCACGAATACATAACTTGTCCCTTCACTATCTCTGTTGCCTTGGTTACCACTCTGACCCAAGCCTCCTATGCCTCCTGATATCCTACAGCAGGGCCTCTTTCTGGTCTCCTTCCAGTCCTACCTGCCACAGTGTAAGTTCTATGAAGACGGACCTTGCATGAGGTAATCAACGCTCTTTGCAGGGCCCAGTGCAATGCCTGCCTGCCCCAAGTCATCTACTCACTGCTTACTTTTCAGAGAGTAGTTGGGTTGAGTAAGTGAAGAAACATCTACCTTTATATAGCTGAATTATTGTGGTTTATTAAATAATGAGTTCATGACCTCAAAGTTTCACTGTGGAAAAGGTCACATGGAACTGTATCTATGTGGGTCACTAAAGTCTGTTTTCTTTATACTGTCACTGGGCCATATCCACACCATTTTCAACCTACGTGCAGTTTTTATATTTTTAAATTAACATAATAATTGCCATATTTATGGGTACATTTATGGTAATTTGGTATATGTATACAATATAATATAATCAAATGAAGATAATTAGCATTTCCATTTCCTTAAATGTGTCCTTTTTTACTGTTGAGAGCCTTCAGTCTCTTCTTACATTTCTCTACAAAATATGTAATAAATTATTGTAAATTACAGTCATCCTACTGTGCTGTAGTGCACTAAAGCTTCTATTTTGGTACTGTTATCCAACTTCCTCCTTCACTCCTCTCCGTTTCCTTTCCAGCCTCTAGTCATCACTGCTTGCTCTGGTTTGAGCACAGCTTGTCTCCTCTGCAGTTCCTATTGAAGGTCAGCCCCCACTGTGAGTTATTAATAGAATGGAAACTGCTAGGTGATTTCTTGGCTTGGAAATGGCTATGTTAGTGCACAGGAGTGTCTGTACACAAAGAAGCGTGTACGAGCACTTCTGTGGAACAGGAAGAGGAATGGGGCCCTGCATGGGTGGCAGGCAGGACTAGTGGAGTATCTATACTTGTGTGGGTGTGGCGGCTGGATGTAGTAGTGTCTGCTCACTCCTCCCTTGACTCTTCTCCACCCCTGACGAGTCTGTATGCCACCTTCAGATGCATCATGAGCTACATAAGAAAAGAAAACCAACAGCACAGATTTTTGTCTTCTGTCTCCTGACCCTCATTTCATGCACGCTCTGACAGCACCTGTTTGCCATTAGTCTGTATTGCCCATCCTTGAAGCCCAACAGAAAGACTGTCCCCATTTGGCGTTTACAAATTCTAGCCTGATGACAATGTAGTCTCCTTTCCAGAATCCCCCCTCCCACTCCGTTGCCACTTTGCTTTGGCAGGTGTGAAATATTAATTGCTTCACTGGGGACTGGGCTTTTTCTGTCTGTCATATCTGACCAGAATGTCATTCTCTCTTGCAAATATAATTACTGGGATGGAAGGAACATGGGGGTGCTGTTAGGTGGGAGGGGGAGTTAGGCATGGGAGGACTATTGAGATGGGCTATGGCATTTTTTCTTAATCACCTCTCGCCTGTCTATTAATTAGGAGCTGTGCTTTTGCTACATGCTGTGATATTTTGGTTAATTATGAAAGAGAAAAGGACAAATTTGTCACATCTTTTGTTTTTGTTCCTCTGGTCTTACAGTGACAGTGCTGTGAAAACTGATGGACTGCTCAGGCTAATGCACCAGATGCTGTCACCAAGGAGGCAGGGCTGGGGCCTCGAAGAGCCAACTGGTGGCTCTGGGCTGTCTGGGACAGGTTCTTGGAGTCAACTGGAGATTCTCATTCTTGACTGGGTATGTGGCAAGGTTGACAAGGGGGATCCCAGTGAATCAACAGCAGCAGAGAAGGGGGAGCCTTCCATGTACATTGCCCTTTCTACTCTGGTGTCTATGGGGCTGGCTCTGAGCCAACACTCACGCCAAGGAGATTGAAACTAAGATTAGAAGTTCAGCAGACAGGAAGCTTTGAGCCCTCCTACAGCCCTGAGGAAGTGGAGCCATGTTCATTGAGCTGAGTATGCATAGTATAGCATTCTTTGAGAATGGCAAGGGGCATAGGACCCACCACCCAAGAAATATAGAAGGATGAATCATGGTCCCCACTACCAGAGAGCAGCAAGGCTTATTCATGTCCCAAATTGTACATTATATCCCCCCATCACTGAATAAAGTATCCTTATCTTTGGGCTCATAATTTCACTAGGTTTCTGCTATGAGATTAATTTTATGGGTCACTTGGACCAGTTTATGGTGTAGGATTATTGAGTCAAATGCTAGTCTAAATATTTTTAGGAGGATATTTTCAAATGTGATTGATATTGAACAGTAGTCTTTGTGCAATACAGATGACCATCATGGGTGTGTCCAACCCAATCAGTCAAAGGCATTAATAGCACAGATCACCTGAAGAAGGAATTCTACATCAAAACTTGGAATTACAGAAACTGCCTCATTATCCCACCTGCTGGCCTGGCCAGCAAATTTACTGTTTCCCACAAATAGATGGACCAACTTCTGAAAATTAATGTCTGGCATCTCTCTGTGTCTGTTGTGTATTGATTCTGTTTCCTTGATAAAATCTGACTGACATAGACTCTGCTGTGGTTCTCAGGCCCTGGTGTGGCCTTGCCTCTTGACTTCCTGTCTTCCGTACTAGAAAGTAAAGATAAAAGCTGACATGAGACCTGAGACCTGCAGCCTGGTTGTGCCTAGCACAGGACTAGCCTGCAAATTCTCAATACATATTTGTTGCATATTGAGAAAATTCATCTGGGAAACAAGAAAGACTTACATCCTAGAACCAACACAGACATTTCCTGACTTACAAAGAGGTTGCATTACAAAAATTCATCTGAGTTAGTTGTCTGGATATTTTTTCCCATAACAGTCAGGATATCAGTGCTGGCAAGGCTCCTGGGCCAGCTGCCAAAAACCTATTTAACCACAGTATAGATTAAGTACTATGAACTCGCCATGAAAAATAGAAAACAGCAGTCTTGCAAGAGTAGTAATTAAATAAGAAATATTATAATATTAGATAAAAATAGCTAAAAAATTATTTTGAGTATTAGAGTTTGAGAAAATAGTTAGAAATGGCTGAACAAAAAGAGGCCAGTAGAAAATCTGAAAAGAACCTCCTAAACATTTTCAAGGATTTTGGGAGTCAGTGACATGAATTCTATTCTCATAGCTTGGGAATTTGCCTCCCCTCCCATACTGCTATTTGATCCCAATAAAGGTTTGTTCAAGTATTTAACAAAAAGGAGTAAAGGAGTAATGGGGTACTTGGGCAAAAGTTAGAGGGAGGAAGAGACCATACAGCTCATCTGTGTGGGATGACTGAAAATGAACTTGACTGAGTCACAAAGGATGGCAGTGGATGTCAGCTCTGACAGGTTAGGAGGGACTTGGAAGATATGATGGATCATCAGTTCCCCAAGTTAGGCACCAGGTGGTGCTGCTATTCTGCTGTATCTGAGATATAGAGAGGGCAGCCTTTGAAGGTAGGAGCATACAGTGAATTTTTCCTAATTGGGGTTAATCGTACAAACACTTCTCTTGTTCTAAGAATCCAAATGAGTAATGTGATTAGCATGACCATGGATGCTGCAGAGGGAGTGTAGATGGTTGCTGAGGTGAACTAGGCCTGGCTTCTTGTTGAGCCCAGGAAAGCATTGTGCCTCATACTATAAGGTAGGTCTGAGCCAAGTCCAGGAAGAGAGGGGAATATTCTACTTGAACCAAAATAAATAACTCCATGGTATTGAATAGAGATGCTAGAATGGACATGGTGTTTTCTGTTGGTTTAGTGACTAAACATGAATCATCTGCTGCCTCACAGCCCTCCAGTCAGTGCCCCACTGGCCACTGAGGCTATGGCCTGACAGAGCTTCTGGTCCCAAGGCCATGGCTCATGGCAGCAATATGTAGGTTTAAATTAAGTCTCTATAGATTTCTTTCAGTTGCTAATTCTGGTCAACTAGTCACTGGCTCTGACCTTTGATTCAATGTAAACTTTATTGACAATCTGGAGTGTCACAATACAATCAAAATATCCCACAACATGGGAGGTTTGTTGGTTTTTGTTTGGTTGGTTTTGTTTTCCAATGAGGAGGAACAAGACAGTGTATTTTTTAAATTGGCAAACAAAATGTGAGCTTAGCATCTTTCAGAATACTACAGTTTATAACTTGAATATCTCCCAAGGCCTGGGTTTAAGAGTTTGGGCTTCATGACCCATTGTAGGTTCAACATCTATCCTGTCATGACTTGAGTGAGGTGACAGGTTTTTAAGGAAGTGCCCTGCTTACCCTGTCACAGCAGGAGGCCTGCTATGTGACTATGACTGCATGGCAAAGTGAGCCCTTCGAACTCCTGAGAGTAGAGCAGCCCAGTTCTAGAAGAGTCTAGAACCTCTGCCTATACAAATCCTTTTATCTCTATACACTACAAAAGGCTTATGTGTGTGCAGGAGGTATACACACATATAGCAGTCATGGCTCTTCACCTTATTTTTTGAGACAAACCTTTCCCTAACTATGAACCTAGGCTGACAGCGTAGAGAATTTTCAAAACCTTCCTGTCTCTGTTCCCCAGTGCTAAGGACACAGGCATTTACAGCCGTACCTAGTTTTTGCATGGGGTGCTGAGAATTTGAACTCTGAGCTTCTTACTTTTACAGAAAGTACTCTTGCCCACTGAGCCATCTCCCCAGATCTACAAAAGACTTTGTTCTCTGGAAAAAAAACTACAGATACTACCACCACTGAATTTTCTACTGAAAGGTACTAATTTCTTCAACATCCTATTTGTTAGAACCAAGTCACTAAGCCCAGGCCTCACTCAAGGAAATGGAAATGTATTGTCTCTTTTAGAACAAATTGCAGTAAGGAGCTTATGAGGCTGTGGTAGAGCCTTGACATAATTAGTAATTATTTCTCAGGAAGATGATTGCAACCATCCTGAAATGCCATTTTGATGGGTTGTATATTGGGCAGGTGTATTTCACTGCAGCGATGGAGACAGGATATAGGAAAGAAGCAGAGAGTACTATAGCCATCTAGAACTAGAGGCATTGTGAGAGCCAGAGAGGTTAATCTTTCACCACGGCCAGTCACCCCCTTCTGTTGGCTGAATGGGTCTGGAACTGAGTGTGGAAAACCCGACGGGGACATGCAGAGAAAGCTGTGACAGTAGTAGGAGAGACGAAGCAGATGCAGGAGGAGAGAGGCTCAGTTAGTGATGGATTTCAGAATATTGTTTTGCAGGGACAGGATCAGGAAATTAGATAGCTTTGTGGACATTTCTAAACCATTGCAGGAACAATCACAACTTGAGCTACAGGGATGCATGCCAGCAGAGCCAAATTTCCTGGTGTACTGACGGTGGTCCTTTCTCCATCAGCCTTCTCTGCCTTCCCTCCTCTCCAGATCCCTGAGTCAGTTGTCAGCTGAGTTTGCTTTAGTTCTGTGTTTATCAGTAGCAGCAACAGACTGAGATAGGAAGTTAACGTCCCAGCACGGATCTATTGAAGGTTGCATCTCCTCTTTTCTCTCTTCATATTTCAGCTTTGAGCAGTTATCTGAACTGGGAGTTCCCCATTTCCACATAGGCAGATTTGGATAACAGAGGTACTTGAGTTATTCATTGCCTTAGGTAGTGTGTGTGTGTGTGTGTGTGTGTGTGTGTGTGTGTGTGTGTATTGTCTCTTTCAGTATTTTCAGACTATCTTTGGTTTATTAGATGACATTTATCTGACTTGACCTTAGCTTACCTCTTCCAAAAAGCCTTCCTGGATTAGCTTTATATCAACCTAATTTGAATTTAGCTAAAGAAGCTGTGGTTCTGTAATGCACTAGACACCTGACTGAGTTAGTTGTTTAAGTGTGAGCATTCAGTCTCCCTACCCAGATCATAAGCTCCCGAGGTGCTGCCTTCATTCCCGTGTCTGTACTAGTGACAAATTGTAAGGCTGAAATGAAATATGAGCTCCTCCCCCCACCAGTTACATGATTCCCAATGGCTCTCTATGACATGGGAAGGAGTGAAGATTGAGTCTAATTTCCAGGAATTTATTGTTTTCTTGCCTATCTTCTTACCTCAAAGCATGTGTTCTGGGACCAAGGATGCATGAAAAGATATGTTTCTGACCCTGACCATGTGGCTAGGCCTCGACTTACCAAAATAAATTTTTAGGAAACGGAATAGTCCTTCTTATACCCCCCAGCTCTACACAAAAGGGCCCTAATGATTCCAGAGACTGTTATCTCGGGACCGTTAATGCCAGGGTAGCATGGGGTGAAGGAAATTTTCCTACACAAGACCTTTTCTTTCTGTTTATCCCCCTGCATCCTTATTTGCATTCTGTAAGGAGATGACACATTCTAGAACATAACCTTCCTATTTCATTCCATAAATTTAATTGTTATTTCTGTGTTTGTGAAAGATAAAGGATTAGTGCAATGCTTCACATTACAGCACTATTTGTAAATGCTAATAATTATTTATGAAATTACCCCAGATTTTATAGCATGGGAGATAATAACTTAAATTGATGTATTAAACATGCACAATCATTATTTTAACAACATGAAATGTGCCTCTGTAGAATAATCATTTCATAAATATGAAGAAAGCATTCAGAAGTGGCACCTTAATTTAAGACTTTACAGGATTCATAGCACCCAAATCCCCAACCCTTTTTCTTTAAGACAGATGAAGTTTCTTATCTGGCCACACTGTTCTTCTTTCCTGAAGTGAAAATGAATTCTTAAATTAAAAGATACATTATCAAGGTAATTTTGGCAAGGTGACGAAGCAGTGGGAGAGGAGATAAGAGAGAAATCCTGAGACCAGAACAAACTGGGAAAACCTTATCTATGCTCAGCTAACATCTCTCCACTTTCCCCACCCCCAACCTGGAAAGGCCAAGGGTATGGCATCCCCAGCCTCTGGCATCTCTGCAGGGGCTAAGGGGATACACTCATTATTTCCCTTCAGTGTTAGGGCTTGGACTGCTTTGAGTGAGGGAGACATCAACAAAGAAGATCCGGAGTTTCTGGAATAAAGGAGAGAATCAAAAGGGGATTATCACATTTGACAGAGAGAATGGGAGAAAAACGCAGAAATTGCAGTTTGTTATTTGTGTGATGTTAGTTGGCAGACACTGTCATCTGTGGATGATGCCCTCTGCTGCTCACTTTTAGGATATCAACACCACACACTCTAATGCCATTTGTGGATGTTCTCCACCAGCACCAGGACAGTATCGTTTAAGATTTACATCCTGTGCTGAAAGTCTTAATAATGTGATACTTATTAACCATAACAAAGATCAGAATGATGAAAGTGAGCTCCAGGAAGTTCCCAACAGGAGATTAGAGGTGGGTTTTCCTAGCTCAAAAGATCTGGATTAAAGGCATGTCTTCCTACCTCAAAGATCTGGGTTTGAAGTTATCTTTCCAGTTTAAAGTAAGCAAAAAATTCTTCACAGGTGTGCCTCTCCATTTTGGAGTTTTATTTAATTCCAGATGTGATCAAGTTAACAACTAATAATAGCCATTACAGGAGCCAATACTAGAAGCTTAAATATTACAAATTTCTAAAACGCATACAACCTCATAGGGCATAAACTGAAAAGATTGCTCAATTTACGAAAGGGGCAAAAAGATGATACAGTCAAGTTTTGCCACTTTCCCATGAATTGCAGCTCTTTTCCTCCATTTCCAGATTCCCTTCCTATCTGCACAGCACTTTTTAAAATACATCAGATGATAGAGTTAGTGATCATTTGCCTCTTTCCACTGCATTGGAAGTGGCGGGCAACATAGCTTTTTTTTTGTCTGCCTTGTATACTATCTGTACTCTGTGGGAGAATGCTTCACACATTGTAGTTATTAAACAAATTGGTGTTAAATGCACATAGAACAAGGATACAGTTACTGACAGGGCACTGGACTGACATGTAAAAGGCACCTCACACACAAAAAGATGTGCTGCTTTTTAAAATTGCAGCTTATTATGAGGAAGAAAGGGAGTTTCTATTTCCCTCAAAGTGGCACCAGCATTAAAAATTGTTGTGTAGTAAAGTTTTAGCAGAACAGTCCTCAGCCGGGGTAGCATACATCTCCCTCTGCTTACCCCCTGCCTTCTTAGCCATCCTGTGTGCCTCAGTTTCTTTGCCTATAAGCCTTCTGGTCTCCATGATCCACGACTGCTGTCTGAATGGGGACTTCAGTTGAGCTAATCCCCATCTCCCCAATGACTCTGCTTGAGATGATAGATCCAGATCAGTGCTGAGAGCAGAGGTTAAAGGAGACTAAACCTGCTGAAATCTGGGGCAGCAGCCTTGAAGTGAGCCTGTGGCCTGGAGTGGGGGCTGGGCAGAATTTATTCAGGAGGGAAAAGGGGATCTCACAAAACTGCTTTCCTATAAGGCCACCTGGGAGGGAAAGCAAAGAGCGATCTCACGTGAAGATGTGTATATTGGAATGAGAGGCATGGAGAGTCTCATCAGAGCTGCCAGCCGGGAAAATGCAGGCCTTCCCCTCACACACACAGTATTGTCACTGTTACCACCCCACTATTGAAGCAGTTTGTCTGAACCTTGGTCTCAGGTTCTCTCTGTCTCATTGCTGTTGCAGTAAAATACTACATACAGAGTGGCTAAACAAGAATTTATTCCCTTCAGTTCTGGAAGCTGAAACTGTAAAGTTTGAGTCCCAAGTGATGAAGATTCCATCTCTGGGTCTGGAAGCACCAATGGGATGGACTCTTTTGCTACTTTTCTAAAAAGTTGTTTTCTGGCTGTGCAGAGCATCGTTTTGTGTCTGAAGTATACTTTTTCCTTGATCTGGACTTGACTGTTCCTTGCCTCATCTACAGCTTCATTGCTTTGGGTTATTTCTCTGCCTCTAGCATGGCTTTAGCAGAAGGGTACCTGCTGCTCTCTAATCAGAGCCTCTTAAATGACTAGTTGCCCCTCTGATCAGACTCTCTGGAGGAGGAGACTGGGCTAATATAACCCTGGACCAGTCTGGATTTCTATCTGTAACCAGGCTTTGTTTGCTATCTCTATTCTTCACTGAATCTGACACTCATCAGGGCATAGGAGCCCAGCCCAGCATCTGGGTTTAGTTTTACTCCCTTGTTGTTATGATATGTTATTATAACTATACTTTCTGTTTCCAAAAGGTCAGGTCTTCACCATACCCTGACTTCACACACACACCACTATACGTTTCTTTTGTTAATTTTTTTTTAGTAGACATACAACTTAAGAAGTTTCTGTATGGTGTTTTCATATATGTGTGGCAGTTTACTTTGGACAATCATTTTAATTTTTACTATAGAACCTATAGCCAGGGTGCTACAACATCCTGAGACTGTCAGACTTTGACAATAATTGCCTCATGCTTCCTCAAATTTCTAAGTACAACCTACTAGGAGGTAAGTCCTTGGCTTTATTGTCTGTTTGTGTATTTCTTCTAAATGCATTCTAAAGGCTTATCGAAGCAATTTTGGCCATTCTCCATACCAACATTTCTTTCAGCTGGCTGGACAGTCCGCAGTACCAGTGCAGTTTTCACAGGCTGACACAACCTGGTAGGCATTTCTGACCTCATGGAATCTCATCTTTGATCCTGCCCATCTAGCTACTTTCTTTCAGGCTGGACCATGTTGTGGAGTGACAGGTCTGGGCTGTTTCTCGAGTGGTGCTGACACTTTGAGATGAAGAGTCACTATGTTCTACATTTTCTAATTGAAGGATGGGTTGAATTGTTGGCCAGGCTTCCAAGTCCTTAGGATAGGGACAGGTGGTGAGTTTTTGTTATGTTGTTATCAATTATAGGGGTCCTTCAGAAATTACTGGCTGTGCTGAACAGATTGAAAAATCCTGTGGGTTTTGTACTAATTTGTTTGGTTTTGGGGGTGGACCCCAAGCTTGGGAACCATAGTAATTAGCCCAGCTGCAGAATTGGGCAAACATATTACATGGTTGTCACGGCTCCAGGGGGCTGGGCTGGTACTAAAGCCACTGGCTCTGATGTGGGCTTTTGTCAGCTTAGATCTGATAGGAGGAGCAGATGCAAAGAAGCCTCCGGCTTTGACTGCTCAGCTAGCTTCTCCCTTCACATTCTCTCCTTTGTCCTTCGTGGTTCAAGGAACTTCTGTTATTGAGTCTAAGAATGGGGGTTTTTGGAAGGCAGAGGAAAAGGGCTGAGATGGCCATGAAGCGGTGTGGTGGCTCATTTGATGGAGAAGTTTGGTGCTCATTGAACAGGGAAAGTGGAGAAAAAAAAAATTATAGCCACATGCAAAAAGAGGCTGTGCATGGTCTCAGAGCTATGGGGAGAAAACATCTGCAGTTTGCCAAACCAACCTGAAAATTAAAAATATCACTCAACCTGCATGCTGAAGCCCTGGACAGGAGTGTGTTGACGGAAGACAGAAAAGGGAAAGCTCTGAACCTATTGGGACAGTGTCTGCAGGACTGTCAGGGCTGGGGCCAGTGGAGTGCCCTTCCTTTACGTAAAGCTTATCTTTTTTTACCTGGAGGTGTGTGTCTCAGGCTTGTCTCTGGAGTCAAATAAATTAAGAGACATACATTGGGATACATCTCACAGCTTTCTCAGAGGTTCTTGAGCCTCTGGGGGAGCCTTACTTACCACGGCTTTCCTCAGTCCTTTCCAAGTTCTCCTGAGACCATCTGTCTTCAGTTTAGCCATGGGACCAGTTAGTGCCTTCAAGGGGTGAATATCTATTCAATTGTGGTGCTTTGAATAGAAATGGCCCCTGTACACTCATGTGTAAAAAGGCTTGGTCCATAAAGAGTGGTGTTATTAGGGGGTGTGGCCTTGTTGGAGTGGATGTGGCCTTGTTGGAGTGGGTGTGTCCTCGTTGGAGTGGGTGTGGCCTTGTTGGAAGAGGTGTGTCACTGTGGGAGTGGCCTTTGAGGTCTCATGTATGCTCAAACTATGCCCAGCACACAGTTCTTTCTTTTGCTACCTGCAGATCAATTTGTAGAACTCTCAGCTCCTTATTCAGCACCATGTCTGCCTGAACTCTACTCTCTTCTGCCATGAGTATAAAGGACCATATTTCTGAACTGTAAGCCAGCCCCAATTAAATGATTTTCTTTGTAAGAGTTGCTGTGGTCCTTATGATTTTTGGGAATTTCATTCATATCTGTTATAATGTTTGTGTTTCAATTTCTTGCTTTATTGGAGTAGGTCTTCCTTTTTTTGTTTAATTTGGTTAAGAATTTGCTATTTGTGTTTAATCCTTAAAAAAAAAAGAAAAAAAAAAAAGAGTTGCTGTGGTCATGGTATCTCTTCACAGTAATAAAACCCTAACTAAGACATAAATATATCGAGAATCTGTGACATGTTTTGGCTTCAGCTCATTGTTTTTCATTGAAGAAGCAAATAATAGTAGGGGAATGTGTTATCACAAGAAACTGTTTTACTCAACAATGGCAATAGTTAGACAAACAGGATTTTCTGAGTGACTTTTCTATTGCTGTGATAAAATAGAGTGACCAAAATAGCTTATAAAAGAGAATGTTCAATTTGGCTTGCAGTTTCAGGTTAGAATTCATGAGGTCAGAACAAAGAAAGCTGAAAGAACATATCTCAATCCACAGCCTAGAAATAGGGAGAGACAGGCCCATTGGGAATGGCAGGGGCCTTGGGAAACCTCAGTCTACACTCAGTGACATACTTCCTCCCAAAAGACCACACCTTCTATTTTTTCTCAAATAGTTACATCAATTGTGAAACAAATATTCAAATTCAAATTTGAGCCTGAGCCTGTGGGAGCTATTCTCATTCAAACAACCACAGGGCTCTTGTAGACTATGCATCAAGCTGATAGTTAGCTTCTGTGGAATCTGGAGAGCTTGAGACCTCTGGGTCTTTGAGGAGATAAAAGGTCAATATCTACCTTGGAGCTAGGGATCAAATAGCTACTGTCTTCCCAGAAGTATGGTAAGACAAAACCAAAAGAATGGGAACAGACACTGGCCTCTGGTTGTTTTGGAAAAAGAGATCTGTTGGATATACTTCCTTTTTTCTCCCTGGTAGCCAGACTGGAGGATGTGGCTCTTCTCCAAGCCTGTGGCAAAAGGAAACCTGTAGCTGGAAGTTTTTTATCCTGTCCAGGCCTGCAGTCCGGAGGAATCTTTCCCACATTTGGTCCACCGCCGCTTATAAAATAATTCTAGGCTTATGGCTTAGACTCATTTACCAGCTAGCTCTTACAACTTAATTTAACCCATTATTACTCTGTAATTATGTATTATTCTATAATTATGTATCTATAAAACTATGTATTGCCACGTGACTCCATAGCTTTACCTGTTTTCCATTACATCTTGCTTTGTCAGGGGCGGCCTGTAGAATCTCCTTGACTCCACCCTTCTCTGTCTTTATCTCTGCTTAGATTTCCTGCCTACCTCTAAGCTGCTTTGCCATTGGCCAAAACAGCTTCTTTATTAACAAATGATAACAAAGTATATTTATGGCATACAGAAAGATATCCCACATCAAAAACTGTTGGTTTTTTTTCCTTCTCAAGAAGCTGAGTGATTAAAGGAAAAGGCAGGAGATGTTTTTCTTTAAAAAAAAAAGAAAGAAACAAAAACAAACAAACAAAATATAGCTATTTCAGGACAGAACTCTCAGATCACTATGTTATAGTCAAACACTATATTTTTGGGATGAAGCCCAAAGCCAGGTTTGGTAAAGGAACAATTTAAAGGAGAATTCTCTTTAGAGTGAGTCCCTGTAGATGGGTCTATAAGGCAAAGAACATACTGGAGTGGCTTTAATATTTTTTTTTCCATTCAATGACATCCTCATGACCTGATATCAGCCTTGTGATCTTTACTGTACTGGTTCTAACTCTGTTTACCCATCTATAATAAACTCTGAAAGAATACCAGTAGTATTGCTCTGGGGTAGATGAATGGTTCTTAAGGAGTACTACTGGGCAGTGAAGGTTCCTAAGGAAAACTTTTAAGCCACTGGTGGTGTGCCCTTTGATGATATTTTGGGACCCTGGCTCTTCATTTTATGACTTGCTTCTGGGACATGAAGTAAGTAGTTTCACTCTGCTATTTTCTTTCACCATAAATGCTGCCTTGCCATAGGCCCAAAGCAATAAGGCCAAAGGCTCATAGACTAGTCCTGGAGTCTTGCTCTTAGCCATAGAAGCAGCTGAATTCTCAGCCTGTGCCCTTAATAGGCATTTCCTCAGGGTACAGTTCTAGAGATGAAAAAAAAAATGTTGTCAAGGGCTTAATGCACAATCCTTCCAGGGACCTTCCAGGATTTTGCTCCCTTCTTTATCTCTGGTGTATTCTGAGAAGACTGAGTTCAGCTTCTCTCCAGACAGCAGAGCAGCTAAGAATAAACCCTGACACAATATATGACCACTGAGACCATATGCCAGGCCCAATGCTTGCACTAGATTCACTGATTCTTGAACGTGGAAGCCTCTTTAAGCAACCATGAGAAACAAACTTTATTTTCCTAATGTATCAGTCAAGACATTACTGTGAGAAAGTGTAGACTCAACATTAGTACCTTTTGTATGAGGGTTAATTTGTGGAATAGAAAATAAACATAGAGGAGTTGAAATGATGTGACAGCGAAATATGTGACAAAAGTCAGGATTCCATGAGTAATTTGATTAGAAACTCAAGAGACTTTTAGAGATGATCTGAGAATTAGTTTAGTTATCCTAGCTGTGTACATCTCGCACCTTGACATCTGCTGCCAGAGAAAATGATAACCTGTAGGTTAATGAATGAGTTAGAGGTGCTACAAGATTCTCACTCATTAAAGAAGTTTACTCCACACATGGACATCCATCCTGAAATACTTGCATATATGCATATGTGTATAGGTACACATGTACAAATGCGTGTGTGTTTGTGTGAAGGACAGAGGACAACTTTGACTGTTGTACCTTCTAACTTGTACTTTTGAGATAAAGCCTCTCAGTGATCAGGAGTCTACAGATTAGGTTAGGCAGACACAGTGAGTCCCAGGGATCTGCCTTTTTTCTTTGATTCCCCAAGTGTGTACCTCCACACTTGGAATTCTTTTTACATGGGTTCTGAGAATCAAACTCAGGTTCTGATGCATGGGCAGCAAGCACCTTGCCAATAGAGCTATCTGTTCAGCCCCATAAGAGTCCTTCAAATCAGGGCTTCTGTGTAATGACTAAAGAAACTTCATTTTATGAAGGTGGCTCTTTGTCTGTGACTCCATCCCCTGGAAGGTAAGATCTCAGTAACTTTGACTCAGTTACCACCACCCCAAAATGTACAGCTATGTACATTTGTTATGATATTACTGTCCACTTGTTATGATATTACTACTTGATTGTTTTGCTTCTATAGCTTGCTTGCCCACATAGACAAAGGTTTTTTTGAGTTTTCTTAACAACTTAAATTGGCAGAACAGAATAGTTTTTGCTTGCTTGCATAGATATTGAAGGTCTTCATATGGTTTTTCCTTTTAAAAGTTCTTCTCTATGCTCCTCAATCTCAAATTTGACTCAGAGATAGTTTGTTTCTCTAATAGCTAATCAATAAATCTTTTAATTATAATTGTATTGAATCTATGATCTTTCTCCAGGGGTCATAAACTCCAAAACACTTGAACTTTTCCCAGGTGCAATCCTTTTGCCCAAGAAATTTTTATATGGTTCGAAGTACATGAGTATATAAGATAGGTAATCAAATCAAATATTAATAATGAATAATACAAGAGTTACTTTCAAATAAATTTTTGCTATTTTTACCATTTATTAAATTGAAAGCAAAATTGTGTACTAACAAGATGAATATATTTGTTTACTTTCATATAATAATTAAATCTTAGCTGCATAGGTCATACCACACAATGTAGATCTTCAACATTATTCAAGGTTGATAATTTTATTCAAATTTTTGTGAAAATAAATTCTTTTCTCATACAGTACACCCCAACCACAGTTTCCCCTCTCTCTACTCCTCCTAGTTCCAACAACCTCCCCTCTACTCCAGATTCACTCCCCCATCTCTTTCTTCTTCACAAAAGAGCAGGTCTCCAAGAGATGACAACCAGACAGGACAAAACAAAATACAATGACACAGAATGCAAGCCCTTATCAAGGCTGGACAAGGCAACCCAATAGGAGGAAAGGAGTCTCAACAGCAGGCAAAAGAATAAGTGATACACCCACTCCCATCGTTTGGAGTCTCACAAGAATATCAAACCAACAACCTTAACATGTACTTGGAGGGACTGGTGCAGACCCACATAGGCCACATGTTTGCTGTTTCGGGCTCCGTGAGCCCATGTGAACCCAGATTAATTAATTCAGTGGGCTGTGTTCTCCTGTTGTCCTCCAATGGCTTGGACTCCTACAGTTTTTCCTCCCCAACTTCTGATAGGTTCCCTGATCTCCGAGGGGAGGGACCCAATGGAGACCTCCAATTTAGACTCTGCATAATGTTTGGCTGTGGTTCTCTTTAACCTGCTGATGGAGGAAGCCTCTCTGATGACAATTGGACAAGGCACTGATCTATGAGTATAGCAGAATAGTATTAAGAATCATTTCATTGATTTCGGTTTTTTTCTTGTTCTTTTTCTTTTTTTGTCTTGCCAGTCATTTTGGTTCTATCATAGGTCTCTGAGCTATCTATTCACTGGTTCCTGGCCATTTAGGCAGTGTATGCTAAGAATATTTAGTATAAAAAGGAAATGACTCTAAGAGTTGTGTAAGAAATCTCTAGAAGTTCTGTCCTAATCGCAAATAAAATTTCACTTAATAATTTGTATTAGTCAGGGTTCTCTAGAGTAACAGGGCTTATAGAATGAATCTCTCTCTCTTTCTCTCTCTCTCTCTCTCTCTATATATATATATATATATGTATATATATAAAAACCCTAACCATATATATATATATATGTATATATATATATATATATATATATATATATATATATATAGAGAGAGAGAGAGAGAGAGAGAGAGAGATAGATAGATAGGGAATTTATTAGAATGGCTTACAGGCTTCAGTCCAGATAATCCAACAATTACTAGTTGTGAACAGAAAGTTCAAGAATCTAGTAGTTGCTTAGTTCACAAGGCTGGATGTTTCATCTGGTCCTCGGTATATGCCTGAGGAAGTAGGCTCTGCTGTCAGTGAAGGATTGGATTTGCTAGCAAGGCAAGGCAAGGGCATGCAGGCAAATAGCAAAAGCTTCCTTCTCCCATATCCTTCCTTATATAAACTTCCAGCAGAAGGCATGACCCATATTAAAAGTGTGTCTTCCAGCCTCAAAGTCCAGAATAAAGGTGTGTTTTCTCCAAGATTAAAAAATCTGAATTAAAGATAAATCTTCTTACCTCAAAGATCCAAATTAGAAATGAACCTTTTGACTTCCAATTAAGCAAAAGTTCCTCACAGGTATGCCTTTGATTTATGAATTTTAGTTAATTTCATATAGAGCCATGTTTATAAATAAAAATAGCCATCACAAAATTTTAATTAAAAACCTACCTTCATTTGTTTGACTGTACCTATTCCACAGTGCAGCAATGGAGATTAGAAAAAAACTTTTAACAGTAGCCTTTCACCACATGGCTTCCGGGTTTCCAACTCAGCTTTTCAGACTTTGTGGAAGTGCTTTTACCCACTGAGCCATCTCTTTGGCCTTTATTTTACAATGTTTTTAAAGATTATATTTTATTTTAATTTTATATGTATGAACATGTATGTATGTCCATGTTCATACAGATAAAATGCATGTGTACTTAGTGGTATAATGTGCCTAGTGTATACAGAGGCTAGAAGAGGCAACAGACTTCCTGAAACTTGAGTTACCTGCCATGTAGATCTGAGAACCAAACGGGTCCTATGTAAGAGCAGTGAACTCTATTAACTGTAAGCCACCTCTCCAGTGGTTCCCTATCTAATGGTTCTCTCTCTTTTTCTTTCTTTCCTTCCCTCTTTTTTCTTCCTTCTTCCTCCTCCTCTTCTTCTTCTCCTTCTTCTTCTTTTTAAGACAGGGCTTCTGTGTGTAATAGCTCCGGCTGTCTTGAAACTCATTTTGTAGACCATGCTAACCTTAAACTCACAGAGATCTGCTTGCCTCTGCCTCCTGAGTGCTGAAATTAAATGTATGAGCCACCATTCTCCTGTCTCATTTAACTTTTTTAAAAATAAGATTTAATTATTTTTTAAAGTCAAATATTCTAATACCACATAATTCAAAGATATACTAATCTGAAATTTACATGCTGAAGAATGGTGGGAAAATGGAAAAAAAAAAACAACTTTTTTTTTTTTTTTAGAACTAACCATTGTGTTTTTGTAAGAACAAATGATTTTATTTATTTTTTGTTTGTTTTGATTTTTGTTTTTTAAGACAATATTTTTCTGTGTAGCTTTGACTGTCCTAGAACTCACTCTGTAGATCAGGCTCGCCTTGAACTCAGAGATTTGCCTACCTCTGCCTCCTCTGTGCTGAGATTAAAGATGTGTACCATCGCCACCAGGCTGAGAACAGAATATTTTTTATTTAAAGTAAAAACACTGCAACTCATAGCATGGCTTGAATCTGAACCGAAGTATTTCAGGAAGTGTCTAGTGGTGGTGTGTGTCATGACAGACATATACAGTGAAAATTGTGCCTATTATGCGTTCAGAACCAAAACTGCAACTTGGGCAAGTACTGCGTAAAGTACCCTGGGTTTATATGTGTTTGATTGTTAGTCAATTGTTGGTTGCTGTGTATTTAGAAATGCTTTAATGTTGTCATTTGTGTCTGTGTGTCTGTGTGTCCTTTGGTATAAAAAAGCTGGCAGTTACATAAACCTGATGTTCACACACATTCAGTCTCACTTTTAGGACTCTTGATGATATACTTAATAGGAGACAGTCATTAAGGTGGTCCTTTCTTTTCTGTCTGGGTATTTAGTCACTTGTATACCTCTTTCTCCCTCCGAACAGAACTTACTGATTTGCATCTTAAAATAGAATATATGGCAAGTGGTGTCATGTCACTTTCAATTTTTTCTGAGGTATTGTATAGCCATCCTTTGTAGACAAGGCTGACGTTGAAATTAGAGATCTGCCTGCCTCTGCCTCCAGAATGCTAGAATAAAAGTTGTGAGCTACCACTTCTGGTTCAGATTATGTTTTAAGTAGAATGTAGCATGTGCTTTTGATCTTTGACTTCTTTTTTTTTTTTTCCTTCTTTATTTTGTATTTATCAAAAAAAAACACAGTAAAAAGAATTTAAAATGTGGAAGAGTTAACAATAACTATACAGAGGATAAGAATGATAAGCATGGCTTATCAAGGGAAGAAATACAAATAAGATTGCTACACCTATATTTTCTTTGTGTTCATCTTTCCCTCTGAATTTTTTTTTCCATC